>QANY01006903.1:1855776-1976136 GCA_003255025.1 Datisca glomerata | reverse complement strand
GAGTGAGAGAGAGAGAGAGAGAGATAGAGAGAGATAAAGAGAGAGAGAGAGAGAGAGAGAGAGAGAGATTGATAGATAGAGAGAGATGTGGACTTTGGGTTCAAGTTCGGGAAAGAGAAAAAGAAGTGTAAAAGATGAAATTAGGGTGGCTTAAACAAGATGACATTTTCAAAAATAAAATGACCTTGGCTAATAAGCGAGTTTTTTTATACTATAAAATGATGACTGTTTATTTTCACACTGTCATCGTAGGTAAAACATTTATGACAGTTAATAAAAAAACTGTCATACTATCAAAATTACCTCACCCAACACCTTTTTACTTTGACAGGTTTTGTAAAACTGTCATTGTACTAAATAGTTTGTTATCATTGTATCCCATTTTTGTAGTAGTGTGTGTTTAAATGTTTAACTAATGTGTTCTGAAACTTAAAAAATTAGTGGTTCTACATTTTTTTTTTGTTTCAACAAATGTGTTGAAGAGGTTTCATAAAAACCTCCGGTATCATACCAGAAAAGTGCTCCCGGCATTAAAGAGTGACCCTAAATCAATATATACTAAGTCATTCAATAGCATTTTAAAAAAAGGTATGGTCATTCGACAAGTTTTAAACAAATGAATTCCGTTATATAGACAAGTTGAGTTGGCGTAGTTGGTTAAGCCCTCACACTCATATCTTAGAGGTCATGAGTTCGATCATATTTTCACATTCCGTTTAGAATTTGTAATGTAACTTTAATAAAAAATTCATTATATAATTTTTAAATATTTTAAATGCAACAACAACAGCGTAATATTATCAAGTGATTTTGCAATATCGATACATTAATATTTAGTGACAAACTATTTACAACTAAAACAATTCGCATATGAATCTCCTATTGAAGAGTTATATTGATCACTCTATGGTCCCCATGGAGAAGCCTTTCGGAAGGATGGAGATTGAGGTAATGATACAAGTTGTATTACAGCAGACCAATATAAGAGGAAACTCAGTTTCAAGGATTTTTACCGATATCCAGATGTAGCTCTGCCGGAAATGATCTGACATGGTATTCTACTAAACCTTCTGGAAATGATCTGACATGTTTAACTGCTACAAACATGGACTCCTAAAAATGGATCCCCTCATGTCTTCATCAGGTTCTCTAATTCTTAACTTTTTAGATCTGCCAGGCTACTTGTGATAAGGTGGTGAACTTAATGGATGCATATCATTCTTCAACCACTGCTCATGACTGATTATAGGTTGATTTATAGGTTTCATACAGGTTTACTTACTATACCATGTATCCATATAATATAGTGGATCCTCATATTTTGATGATATGGCTGACATAGCATGTGACATGGTGTGCCACTCAGATGTCACTTCTACAAGTGCAGGTCCTAACCTCTAGATAAACAACATATAAATGCCCGGTCAAATGAAAATTTTGATTCTCATTACCTGATCATGTAGATAAAACATAACGGACTCTCAGCTTTATCCTTCTCAACCAGTTTTTTGATATTATGAGCAACCCCAATGACGACTTTTCAATACTCTCTTTTTTTGTCATCCTCCTCATCAAGTACATTATTATCTCCTAAGCACAATCACAATAAGTTTATCCCAAGACTCCAACAACACGGAAATAGATGCCTCATCCAGAAATATTTTGATTTGAAAAGTAATCACTTGTCTTTGCATGGATGCACAAACATTCGAAGGACAACTGTCACAACAAACAACCTTAATCTTATCACTATTATTCTTTACACACTTAACATTTCTATCATTTCGAATAGCATATTCCCCCGCAGCCTTTCTAAAAATCACTTGCAGATTGAAAAAACGTACCCAGATTATATTCTCGGTTGTTCATATAAGTTTAGGGATTAAGTTTAATAACCTAGCTCTTCTTCTACCTTAATCTTTAAAATTAAAGCTATGAATACGACCAAGTTCATCCCATTTCACTCCATCAAAATCACCGACCTCAATAAGGACAGTAAATGAACTTTGGGTATTCTAAAACTTATGTCAGTTCCAAAGTCAACATTAGACTCATATAAACTCATCGTCATCAGTAAAACTAACGTCATCATCCTTAAAGTCTAGGTCTTCATTGTTATATGAAGAATCAGAAATAGAGTCAAAGGCCAGTAGTAAAAACGTAACCGAAAAGGAAGACTATAAATTGATAAAGAATAACTCTAGCGTCATTAATTAATTGACTAAATTTTAAGTGGTCGAGTGATATTTGATAACTCATTAAAATGATTTGACAAAATAACATATAAATGATATTGGAACTGGTTGGTTTTAAAATTAATTAAAAACAAGTTTGAACCACGAATAGTTCGTGGACGGAATATAATTTTATTAATTAACTTATTTAATCAAATTAAATAACTTAAAATCAAACAACGTGCTATTATACATACATGACATTAAACGAGAAGATAAGGTTAGAAATATTTTTTTCACCTATACTTTGTATCAGAGAATTTATGAACTGACGGAATTCCTTCAAACATTCTTCATGTTCTTCAAGTTTTAGAATCTGAATCACGCACTTGAACTCCAAGAACGATTTGTGAATTTCGTCCACCCACAACCACCCTTTAATTTCAAAAGTATATCTCACGGGAATTTTTTGTAGGAATTTAAGTGTGGGCTTTTAAAACGATTGAAGAAGAAAAATAAAAAAAATTCTCCTTCAATATAATTTTCGGCGACAACAAGGAGAGAGGAAAAACGTTTTTCTCCTTTTGCTTTGTTAACAAGCAACTGTATCTTCTCTAAGATCTATCTGCAATCAAATTGCAATTAGATATTGATAAAATGTAATTTTTGATATTTACAAATACTCTCATATATTTTTAAATTTCTGAAAATTCACCCCCTATGTTCAAAATTGCCGATAATTGATATATTCCCTAGACTTTTAGTTGTATAGAGATTCATTAATCCAATTGATAAATTAATTTATCACGATCAATTAGTTACTTAATTAATTTTTTATTTACTCATTATCCAATAATTAGAAAATAATAAACTAATTAATTTTAATACATATAATCTCACTTAACTAATTAAGTGACATCACCCATCACATATAGGTGTAGAAAATATACCTTGGTACCAAAACACATTTTGATCCAATTTACTTCGTTTCTCTTATTGTTGTTCTTATGAGCCATTTCTAAGACCGAATGGACCCACATGAACAAAGTTAGGATTCAAATACTCGATGAATTTATCTCCATAAATTCTCGACATATTTAATCTTGACATCGTACGACTCCACTATATGATTGATGCCAAATCAACTCCCGATTCATGCGCGCTACGTTTTCTATTGGTGTAAATAAATTCTTTTATTTTCAAGGTCCACATAATATTTTAACATAATACTCATTATGAATATCAGTAACAAGAGTAGAATATAAAATTATCATCTTACCCATCTTATTATTATTTTCTTAACTCTTTTATTTACTGTAAATAAGAAAGACGTAATAATGAATTGTCTCGTACAATTAACAAGTCTTAATCAATTACTCAATTCATTGAATATTTGGCTAGGTTAATTTATTCACACACTCATCATTAAAGCATAAGGTGATATTGTTACTTTCACAATCGAACAACGAATTTTCATATCTGTGAATCGCGTAACTCCAACTTAATTTAGTTACAGTCCCAACAGTCGAGTTATTGCCCGCCAATTCGAACTCATTCATTTGACATATCAAAGATTGCAATTAACTAATTCAAGCTAAGTATTCACCTCATGATTAAAGTAATAATGAAAATACCCTTAAGGTGTAACAATTAGGTTTACAAATTAGTAAACGGTGTTGGGCTCTAAATTAATTTGTTACCGGTCTATTCAACATGTTGATAATATGTTTAGGTTAACCGTTTGAGTCTCTACTCTCATGCCCCAAGACTGGCATGGATTGGTTCAACCAACACTCGTAACTGGATTCAATTGCCTAGTCGACCTAAGACTGTGAATGTCGTTATGAACTTTCTCAGAAAAGTTCGTCTAGAGACGCCTCTGTCTTCACTCTTCGTTCATTGATGAAAGTTTTAAGACTTGAGTAAGTTATAAACAAACTTTAATTTAAAATAAAACTTTCAATTTGTTCATAAGAATTCAATAATACCAATGTCTGAGAAATAACTAAATACCAATAAATAGTTATCACACGCTACTTTATAGACATATTCCAACAATCTTCCACTTGGACTAAAGTAGGCGAGGACAATCTCTTATCCCAAAGCCCTCCAGATGACCATAAAAAATTTTACTGCTTAAAGTCTTCGTGAAAGGATCTGCCAGGTTGTTGACCGTCGAAATGTGTGTAACCACGTCTCCACATTGAACAAGTTCTCTAATTGGGTGATATTTGCATTCTATGTGTTTGGATCTCTTATGGCTTCTAGGTTCCTTAGAATTCGCTACAGCCTCATAATTATCACAATAAAGTGTCATGAGCTTGTCAGCATCTGGAACAACTTCCAAAATCTTCAAGAACTTTCTAAGTCATACAACCTTCTTTGCAGTTTTACAAGTTGCCACATATTCAGCTTTCATGATAGAATCAACAATGCAAGTTTGCTTGATACTTCTTCATATAACTGATCCACCATTCAGGATGAACACTAGTCCTAAAGTGGACCTCCTAGAATCATTGTCTACTTAGAAATTGAAATCAGTATACCCAATCATATTCAGATCAGTACCTGAATACACAAGCATATAGTTCATTGTTCTCCTCAGATACTTAAGGATATGCTTGGTGACATTTCAATGCTCGATTTTAGGACTAGATTGGAAATGACTCACCACGCCCACGGTATAACAAATGTTTGGCCTAGTGGAAAGCATCTCATACATGAGACTTTCTACTGTTGAGGCACAGGGAAGAAATCATTTCTTGGAGTTTTACATATTGAAGTGATCCAACACATTATTAATATAAGATGCTTGAGACAGTGTCAATTGTCTGTTCTTCCTATCTTGAAAGGTCTGAATACCTAAGACACATGCAACTTATCCAAGATCCTTCATATCAAGTTGCTTTACAAGTCAAATATTGACATCATAAAATTTTCCTACATCATTCTCAATGACTAGAATATCATCTACGTACAAGACTAGAAAAATCACATTCATTTCGTGTATCAATTTAGACACACATGGTCTCGTCCACTAACTTTTCAAAACCATAGTTTTTAACAGCTTTGTCAAATACAATATTCTACGATCGAGACGCTTGCTTAAGTCCATAAATGGACTTCTGCAGTTCGTAAACTTTACCCTATTAGCCTTTCACCAGAACCCGCCTGGTTGAGCCATACAAATGTGCTCACCAAGATTACCATTTAGAAAAGTAGTCTTGACGTCCATTTGCCAGATTTCATAATCATAGGCAGCAACAATGGACAAAAAGATTCGGATGGATTTAAGCATGGCCACCGGCGAGAAGGTATCCTCCTAGTCTATACATTCCTTTTGGGTGTATCCCTTAACTACTAGCCTAGCTTTGAGTTTCTCTACATTTCCATCCAAACCTATTTACTTCTTATAGATTCATTTGCATCCTATGGGTTTACTCCTTCAGGAGGATCTACAAGCTTCTAGACTTCGTTCCAGTACATCGAATGTATCTCAACGTTCATGGCTTCTTGTCATAAATTTACTTCAGGACCTACCATGGCCTCTGAGTAGGAGACAAGTTCATCAAGGTCTTTATCTGAGACAATTGTCAAAGCCTCTCCATAGGACATATCCCTCTCAGGCTATCTCATAACCCTCCCACTATGCCGAGGCTCTATAGGCTCTGGCTCCTGTCGTGGCTCTTTCATTATTGAATCAGAAACAATTTCTGATTAGGGAGTCGGTGTCCTCCCACTTAATAATTCCTCTAGCACAACTTTACTTCTTGACTGTACACTTTTAATGTAATATTCTTCAAGAAAATGAGCATTCAAGCTAACGAATATTTTTTGGTCAGTCGTACTATAAAAAATGTACCCCTTCATTCCTTTAGGATATCCTACGAACATGCATAATTCTGAACGACTCGTCAACTTGCCTGTCTTCAATTTTAGAACATGTGATGGGCACCCCCATATTTTAAAATGGTTTATAGACGACTTTCCTCAATACCATCTTTCGTATGGTGTACCAAGCACCGTCTTCAACGAAATTTGGTTCACAATATATGTCGTTCTCTCCAAGGCATATCCCCAGAAGGTGTCTAGAAAGGATGAGTAACTCATCATGGATCTAACTATACCCATCGGAGTTCGATTCCTTCTCTTTGACACACCATTTTACTGTGACGTACCAGGTGCTGTAAATTGATAAAAAATACAATTCTTCCTTAAGAAAGTATTCGAACTCTCCTAGAAAGTACTCTCCACTACGATCAAATCATAGTGTTTTGATTTGTTTTTCTAATTGCTTTCAACCAAGGCCTTATACTCTTTGAACTTGTCAAAGATTTCAGACTTTTGACGCATTAAATAAACATGACCAAAACATGAGTAGTCATCAGTGAAGGTTATGAAGTATTCACAACCTTTCTTGCTTGGGTATTCAATGCCCCACATACATCACTATGCATGAGTTTAAGGCATTGATTGACTCTTTCAACTTTTGTTGAAAAATGTATCTTATTTATTTTTTCTTCAATACAGAATTCGCATGTGGGTAGTGATCGCACACTTAAAGTTTGCAAAGGACCATCCTTCACAAGTCTTTTAATCTTGTTCAGGCTAATATGCCCAAGGCGTAAGTGCCACAAATAGGTTAGATTAGTTGAGTCATACTTTAACCTTTTACTATCCCTATGTGAGTAAATATTCACTTCAGTGCCACATATCATTGAAACTATTGGTTTTACGTAAAATATATTATTTATCAAATGTGCAGTAGTAATTAAGCAATCATTTCTAAAAACACCAATATCTTTATCAATAAAATTCAAATTGAATCATTGCTCAATTAAACTAGCTACTGAAATAAGGTTTTTTAAAAAAATGAGATATAATAAACATAACGTAAAATCATAAAATTGTTATCAAATGACAATTTAATAGTTCTCATAGATACAATCGATACTAGTGCTCCATTTTTCCAATGGAAGTTGAACTTGCACTTGTCAAGCCTTCTGATTTCCCTGAACCCTTGCAGAGAGCAACATATATGGTTAGATGCTGCAGAGTGTACAATCCAAGAAAAATTAGAGTCAGCTGCATAACAGGCTTCAATAACAATTACTATACCTTTAGATCCCAACATATTGAGATATTCTAGGAAGTTGCGTTTCCAATGACCAGCAGCTCCACAGTAATGACACTTATCTTTCGACTTGTCTACTCTCGCGGTGTTCTTGCCTTTGGCAGCTCTCAGCTTCTACTTCTTCACTTTCCTTGGACCTTTTATCTTTTTCTTCTTAGAGCCAGAAGGGGAAGGCTCTCTTTCAGTAAAGTTAGCCTCTCCAGACTTCATCTTGCCCTTCAGAAATAGAGTCTCAGCAGCTTGCAGCTCCTTCATGAGCTCAGGAAGTGAGTACTTCAACTTATTCATCAAATAATTAAGCTTGATGTTCTCAAAGGTACTAGGCAAGGTCTCTAGGATCATATCCACGTGAGTCTCACCATCAATTTCAACACCCATGATCTCCATATCATTCATATAACTTATGATCAACATCATATGTTCTCCGATAAGAGTTCTAGGTTCTATTGTGCAGTTCATGAAGTTGCGTACAACTGTCTCTCTAGCTTGACGACCCTGATCATCGAACATTTTAGTGATGTTCAACATCATATCAGCTGCAGTCTCAAAGTTCTGATGTTGTTGTTGCAACACATTGCTCATAGATGTCAAGGTGTAACATTTGACGATCTCATCAAAACACAACTAAGAAGCATAATCATCCTTTACCTCTTGAGTTAAATCAACAATAGGCTCAAGGGGACAAGGGGTAATGAGCTCGAACTTGTAATTTTCTACTATCAGCGCGATATCAAAATTTCGTTTCGAGTCTACATAATTTTCACCAGTAAATTTGTTCGCGTTAAGAATAGTTGAGTGAGAGGATAACGACATGATTACTGAAAGGAATAAATAAAGTGGTGTAAATAAATGCTCAATCGTTTGGAAAAGTGTGATGCATGATACAACTACATAAATATTTAAAAATCCATAAAAAATATATCCTCCATGATGTTACCATAAAAATGATAACTTATCTCATCGAGAGATGAAATCCAAACTATCGCATCGAGACTCTTCTCGTTTGGTTAACGCTCGAATATCTTCACATCTAGCTTAACCAATCATCAATGATTTTGGTCACCTTTGACACATTGACGAGCCCCTGAGTGGGGATTCCAATGTGCTTTCGTCTACATGTTTAACCAATGCATCGACTCATAAAAGCTGTAATGGGCTAACAGTCCATTTATGGGATGACTCTGCCCCACCACTTCCTTTAGAAGTCTTAGTTTTTGAAGCAACTTGATAACTTAAAGCGACACGACTCTAAAGTTTCTCGCATTGAAGAAAGGACCGTTATGGGCAGTTCTAAGCAATTCTTCATGGCACGATCAAGTTCGCATTGGAGATATTGGAAACGTTTCAAGGTAAACGACCCTCCCACTTGGTTTTTGAAGAAAAAACTTCTAATTTTTGTTGTTTTTTAAAAACATTTTTTTATTAATCTGAAAAACGTGATGAGATTTATAAATATTTTATTTAATTTTAAATTCCAATTTAAAATCATAACCATTCTAAATTTCACATTGTAATTAATTTACAATAATGTATGTACATGCTACATGTCAATTTGATATTAGCATATCCCTAGTTCTATATGGCATGTTATATGATGATTAAATTATACATTTAAAATTAACCTCCCTATTGGCTCATTTCTAATTATAACCCAAAAATAAAAAATAAAGTACAAATTAATTTACAAATCTTCATGGCGTCTGTAATTGTCTATTTGTCCTTCAGGTTGTCCCACCACTTTGTAACTCTTTACAAAAGTTCATTCTCATTTTAAAATCAAATTTAAAATTTAATCTTTGATTAAAATCCTTTAATTAAGGAAAAGTATTCTCCTAATTAAATAATATCATTAATTATCCTCCTTTGTTTTCTTTAAAACAAAAGATAAAAAGTTAACATTGATAATTATCTTTTGAATTCAAAATTCAAAAGATAAACAAATAAAATAGATAATTATATTTTATCCATTTAAAATTTAAAATTTAAAAGATAAAAAATAGGATAAGGGTTATCGCGAAACATCACATAGTTTCTTAAACCCTAAATGTTATCGCCTAGGGTTTCACAAACCCTAGTCATCATGCAGGGTACGGGAACGGACAACCACGGAGACGGGGACTGAAACAGTGTCGAGGCCACCAGAGCAGTAAATCCGGCGCGAACAGTAATTCAGGTTTGAACAGTAATTTCAGCGTGAACAGTAATTTCGCATGAACAGTGCACTTCAGTGACTTCTTGGTGGTTGTCTGATGTTTACTCGACGGTAGTTTCGAGCTATTTCTGGTGACGGTAACGAGGCAACAACGATTTTCAATCAAATTTATAAAATTACAACTTTTGCAACAAAATAAATTACATAAAATCCTATACCTCAAATCCAGCGTACATCAATTCTAAATTGAAGTAAAAACACCTAGAGCCAATAATTAGGGATCCAATCACATAACACATTCAAAACAGTTTTGAATATACCATACAAAATCATATGCCAATATCCACAAAATTCATGATACGTTCGTTTCAAATATCAATATGCATAATCAAGAACCTATTGCCCTGATACCAATTATTTAGACCGGTTACTTTTTAAATTAATTAAAAATAAGTTTGAACCACAAATGACTCATTGGCGGAATATGAAAAAAATTCAATTAACTTATTTAATCAAATTAAATAACTTAAAACCAAACAACGAGTGATTATGCATATACGACGTTAAACGAAAATATAAGGTTAGAAACAATTTTTTCACCTATACATTGTACCAGTGAATTTCTGAACTGGCGAAATTACTTCGAGCGTTCTTCGTGTTCTTCAAGATTCAGAATTCGAATCACGCACTTGAAATCCAAGAACGATTTGCAAATTTCATCCACCCACAACCACCCACTAATTCCAGAACTATATCTCCCTAGAATTTGTGTAAGAATTTGAGTATGGGCTTTCAAAATGATTGAAGAAGAAAAATCGAAAATTCTCCTTCAATATAACTTTTGGCGGCAACAAGGAGAAAGGGGAAAACGTTTTTCCCCTTTTGCTTTGTCAACAAGCAATTGTATCTTCTCCAAGATCTATCTACAATAAGATTGCTATTAGATATTGATAAAATGTAATTTTTGATATTTATAAATATACTCAAATATTTTTAAATTTTTTAAAATTCACCACATATATTCATAATTGCTAAAAATTGTAATATTCCCTAGAGTTTGAGTTGTATAGAGATTCATCAATCTAATTGATAAATCAATTAATCATTATCAATTAATTAATTGATTGATTAATTTTTTATTTACTAATTACCCAATAATTAGAAAATAATAAACTAATTAATTTTAATACATATAATCTCACCTAACTAATTAAGTGACATCACCCATCACATATAGATGTAGGAAATATGCCTTGGCAACAAAACACATTTTTATCCAATTTATTTCGTTTCTCTATTCCTGTTCTCATGAGCTATTCCTGAGACCGAATGGACCAACATGAACAAAGCTAAGGATTCAAATACCAGGCAAATTTATCTCCATAAACTCTTGGCCTATTTAATCCCGACATCGTACGACTCCACTATAGGTCCGATGTCGAATTAACTCTCGATTCATATGCGCTACGATTTTAGCTGGTGTAAATAAACCCTTTTTATTTTCACGGTCCATAGAACATTTTAACATAATACCACCGTGAATATCAATAACAAATGTGGAATATAAAATTATCATTTTACCTCTATTGTTATTACTTTTTTAACTCCTTTATTAACTGTGAATAAGAAAGACATAATAGTGAATTGTCTCGTACAATTCACAAGTCTTAATCAATGACTCAATTCATTGAATACCTAGCCAGGTTAATTTATTCATGCACTCATCAATAAAGTATAATATGATATTATTGCTTTCGCAATGGAACTGTGAATTTTCATATCTGTGAATAACATAACTCCAACTTAATTGAATTACAATCCCAACGGTCGAGGTATTGTCCACCAATTTGAACTCATTCATTTGACATATCAAAGATTGCAACTAACTATGTCAAGTTACCACGTATTCAACTCAGGATTAAGGTAATTATGAAAATACCCTTAAGGTGTAACAATTATATTTAGAGCTTGGTAAATGGTTTTTGAGATTTGTTACCGGTCTATTCAACTTGTTCATAACATGTCTAGGTTAACCGTTTGAGTCTCCACTCTCATGTCCTAAGACTTGCATCCATTGATTTAATCTAACAGTCGTAATCGAATTCGATTGGTCAGTTGATCTTAAAACTGCAAATTTTGTAACTTTCTCATAAGAGTTCGTCTGGAGACACTTCTGTCTCCACTCTTCATTCTTTGATGAAAGTTTCAAGACTTGAATAATTTATAAACGCACTTGAATTTAAAATAAAACTTTCAATTTATTTCTTAGAATTCAATAATACTAATGCTTGATAAATAAGTAAATAGTTATTACACACTATTTTATGGACATATTCTAAAAAATAGTTATCATGTCATTTGATCACTTAAACTTTAATCAACTATTTGATCTGTATAGAATTATTCCACCGACAAATTGCATAAAACATAGTTTAAACAGACAAAATTGAGACCATTTAGTAAAGAAATGTTATAAAAATCATAAAAATGGTGGACCCAACAAGAAAGAATGTTTAAAAATTGTTTTTAGTCCTTTCAACCAAGAAAGATATTTTTGAGAAGACCCAACAAGTCAGTTAAAAAATCTGTAGAATAATATAAAACTTTTATTTGGACTAGTGGACGAACATCCTCTAATCCGAGTGGAAGAACGCCTTCTTTGAGCCTCGATAGGCACGACCTCCTTGACTGTGAATCTCCATCCTCCACCACGAGTTTAAGGACGTTGAAGACAATCGTGAAGAAGAAGAATATGTTCAAAGTTGTTTTTGAAGAAGACAATCATGAGAGTTGAGAGGGTTTTTCGGAGAGCATTTTTGGAGAAGGTGAAAAATGTGAAGTCATGAAGAGACGTGTCCTTTGATCTAATTAATGATTTTAATATTACTGTTACCAGTGAAATGCATGTGATAATGATCTCCATTAAAATGTCAGGGTGTTTAATGAACTTTTTGAAGTCTGAGGTGCAAAGTGGATTTGCACTATAAAACTGGGGTGCACGATTTTGATTTGCCCTTCATTTTTTCTTAGTTATGATGTACTTACCTTAAACAAAAAAAATGCACACAATTCTCTCACCGTTAGTGACTTAATGTGAAGGTGAAAAAGTCATTTTCTGAGTAATGTCTCACTATTTCTTAGTCTGAATATTTTAGATTTTCGGTAAAAGGAAAGGTAAAAATGTTATAGACACTTAACCACTTGACATACACAAGTTATTATTTATAAAATTCAGAATATGATACTTTTGAATTATTCTCCCTAACCCTAGATATCCTCTCTCTAAGCTCTTAGAGTTTCCTCGAAACCTATGCTTTCATGGTGATCTTCATTGGTTTTGAGACCTGAGTTTGGAGTTTGTCTTATTTCGGGTAAGCAATAAGGTGCGAGAATGAAGGCTAAGGGAAAACATGGCACACCAGTTGTTAAAAACGCCACTGGAAATAGTGCCAAGACTATCAATAACACTAACTTTGCTAAGGATGATTCGTTGATGGTGGGACCTCAAAGGCGTAGACCTGGACGTCCTCAAAAACTTATTGTGGACAAAATAAAGGAATTGAATGAATCTTTCCCCAGTTTGGACGATGAGGCTGACAATAGTAAAAGTGATTCTGACAAGCCCCGTGAGAGTATTGAGAATGCTTCCAGCAAGGATGTACCTTCCATGTTTGAAGGAAATCTCGAGTAGGAGGATGAATTCCCTTCTCTACCCTCGACTTCGAAGACTCCCAAGCCTCCTGAAGAGGCTATTAAGGAGAATTCGTTGTATCAAGGTCTTCTATTTGGTAAAAAGGACGCTGAGGTTTAGAATTTGCATGGAAAAGAAGACGAGCAAAAGGGTGAGGATACAAAAAGTAAATGGGTTGATAGAGTCGACTCTATCAATGTTCCTTTTAATGTATAAGACTCTTTTTCTCCTCCATCCCTCGACTCTACCAGTTTTAAATACAAAATCATGAGTGAAGTTATCCAGGTGGGTATGAAATTGTGGACAACACTATTGTTGGCCATTTTTGGCAAAGTAACCAACGTTTAGTTTTACTAAACAATCTGCATTAAGGTTGTGGGGTGGTAGAGGTTTGAAACGTGTTGCTGAGAATGAAGATGGTTGGTTTCTTCTTTTTTAAGTTTCATTTACAGGAGGAGAAGGATGCTATCTTAAAAGGTGGTCCCTGGTTTCTCCTTGGGAGACCAATTATCCTTAAGGATTGGATCCCTAGTATGAAACTGACTAAGTAAGAAATGTCCAAAAGCCCAGTGTGGGTGAAGTTATGGAATATACCTCCTGTTTTGTGGACCCAGAAAGGGATTTTCAGCATAAGTAGTATCTTAGGTAAACCCCTTTATGCTAACTCCATTAATGCTAGTAGGGTAAAGATGACATATGCTAAGGTATGCATTGAGATTGATGTTACTTCTAATCTCTCTCAGGAAATTGGGATTGATTTGGGAGAGATTAGCATTGAGGAAACTAATATTGAAGTTGAATACATGAGATTTTCAAAAAATTGCAAGGAGTGTAAAGTTTTTGGGCATGCTTCAAAGTAAAACCTCCTCCTAAAGTGGTTAGACCTGTGACAAAACCTCCTAGGCAGGAATGGGTGCATATCTCTAAGAAGATATCTGAGAACATTGGAACTTCAATTGACATTGTTTCTGGAGAGGAACCCAAGGAAATAGAGGTTATTTTGCCTGAAAACCTAGATGATGAGATAAACCTTGAGGGTTGTGACACTGCACTTCTAGAAGAACCTGGTCTTGAGCTTCAGGCTAGCAAAGACGCTGGATCACCTATTACAGAGGACAATGTAAAAGAATTTTTCCTCTACACCAAGAGAGTCTTATTAATGATCAACGGAAATGACTAAGAGATTAGAGAGTAAGAGAGAGAGAGATAATAGTCAACACACTATCTAATTTTTGAGTTATATTGAAAAAATTGGTTTCCCTTCGTTTATTACCCAATATTTTATAGGCAACCTGTTGTAAATAAAATAACAATTTTGTCTATAAAATAGTGAAAATGAGGGGACTGGTCACCCTCTCTCCTATAGGAGAGGAATGATCCCCCTCTCTCCTATATTTTCAGAGGTTTTACTACACCCATAGTATCTCACCCATACTCGTGGGATCTTATGTCCGGTGTGGGCCCCTTCACTCCATCCATTCCTTTCAACTGTTTCATTCTCTAGTCTTTCAATCACCAAATCAGTCGTAGTCCCGTGATCTTTTCTTGTCAAACAAATCTCATCCTTCCCGTTCTTGCGCGGAAAAATCTCCTCATTGCATCTTGGTTGACCCTTTCTATCCATATGGATGGTACAAGATTTCTGCTTGTTCATTTACCCTCATTATTATAGGGGATTGGTAGTTTCATCATTTTTCATCTTTTTACTCCTGCAAATATCAATAATCATGCAAAAAAATAGGTACATTAAATTATAAAGATATATACCATCATTGCCTCCTTCCCGTACTCAGTTTTTAGTGCAAACCATGCATTTTCATAACACGCTCTTAATTATTACGTCTGTCGCTACACCTTCCCATTCTTGGTTGGTGTAATTTTTCAAGACATGCCTCTTTCTATTTTGACCTTCATATAATCTTTTGAATGTTGTGAATGATGGCTGAAATTTTCATTTCAAACATCTAGTCCCTATGTGCTTGCTACACTCCACGCCTTTTCTTTCTCAGAATTGATTGCGTTTTGCTTTTCTTTCGGTGATGTAAATTAAATTTCACTCCATTTTCACGTCCGTGGATTCTTTTTAAAGTCTTTTTCTTCCTCATTTCCCTTCTACGCACACTATGTCCCTTGTAAATTCCATTTCTTTTCCTCCATTTTGCTCCTTCTTTGTTCCATACTACTTCTCAGGGGTTTCTTCATCAGTTATGAGAGCAAGAGAGTTTAAGGTCACCGTTTCACTAGTTAGGAAGCTGGACGAGTTCAACCGCTTTATGGACCGTCATAAAGACACCTTCCTCTCAGATATCATTTATGGTTTTCGGGACAAGACACACAAGTCTTTCCCCTGCAATCCTCTTTATAAAATCACCTTGGTCCCTTTGTATATAGCTTTAGGATTAAAAATCCCATTCTCCTCCATCTTTCAAGAGTTTTTTGGAATTTTCTACCTTTTCCCTTCCCAATACACTCCTAACACATACATAATTCTTTTATGAATAGAAGCCTTAGATATGAGGCATAACCTCAACATAAGTGTAGACAAAATTCTTGCCGTATTCATTATTAAAAAGCGTGGCACGTCTTACTACTTGGCTCCCTATGCTAGCGAGAAACATAGAGGTTTAGTCACTCATCTCCCGGTGTAGATAAACGATGGGAAGACGGGACCCTCCTGACTGGCGGGAACTGGGGTACTGATGGCCACTAGATCATCCCTAGGATTTAGGGATCTTTTAGTAAGTAGTCGGAGCTCCGGTCTCTCTTTTTCCTTTTTCCTTTCTCTTTTCTCTTTTTTTAAAAATAATACTGAACCTTTCCTCCTTTTGTGCTAATAAGAATTTATGAAAAAAGTCTTCCATCACCAAACACGTAGTTGCACTACTCTCTGCTACCTATAGCTTCCCAGAACAGATTAAGAGAGATCTCCTCGATCTAAGGAGGTAGATTGACATTGCCTATGCCCCCATAACTGCAACAAAGACCGCTGCTCCTTCTTCCACTTTAGAGATTCTCTAGGCCATCCCCATTCCTACTTTCTGTCATGTCTTGGTGTCTAGTTCCTCCAGGTATTCTGATTCTGAGTGGGAGGAAAAGGAAGAAAACGAAGATGAGAGAGAACAGGAAGTAGAGCGGAAAGAAGCCGAAGATCAAGATGCGTTATTCCGCTTTGCCCACGAGCAGTTGAAAATGTCGAAGCGCCTCCGGAGCAACTTATGTGGAATTGTTGGTAGGGAGAGGAATGTCCACCCAAGAATGAAGGCATCTAACACCTCTAGTAACGTCCACGATGTTGTTGCATTGCCAACTCCTGGTCCTGTCTCGGCTGCTGTTCCATCTTCTACTTCAAATGATCCTCTTGCGCTCGCAGCCGAGGACACTTTAGCACGGGAAGAAGTTTCTCCCCCTCCTCCCCCGTCTGCTTAGAGGCCAGTTCCTTCATCTTCTGGCTCTTAGGGGATGCCTGAGGAGAGTAATGTCTGGAGATGGCGTCGGTATATGGCGGCTCCGCCTGTTCTTGCTTCCATGAGCTTTTTGAAGGATCCTCGTTCTTCGCACACTATCGTGAAAGGGATTAAGTTTTATGTGGACATGAATGACCTCTGCAAGATCTCTGTTAATGACAAGATCGGGCCTTAGTCATAGTATGATACAGGTAACTTTTTACTTTCTTTGATTTCATCTCTTCGCTTTTTCCTTCGTTCTATTCTGTTTACTAACACTTTGAGGGATTTTACAGTCTCTGACTTATCACAATGGGCTACAAAAAGATATATGTTCTATGGTGCTCGAGATGGCGGGCTTCAGGAAGAAGATGTAAGAGATCAATAAGTCTCACGGTGCCATTCTCGCTAAACGGGATCATCTGAGGAAGGTTGAGGCTGAGCTCCGAGGGGTCGTCACCTGTTTCGCTGAAGAGTGGACGTCACTACGATTGAGCGGGTGAGTTTGGAGGAGTCTCTACACGAGTCAAAGAGGACTACTGAAGTCAATGGGGAGAACTTGTCCATTATTGAGGCAGCTTTGGCTAAGGTTTGTGAGCGAGAAATCAAACTTGAGGCTGAGTACCAGGCCATTATTAATCAGGCTGAGGGTATGGCTTATAGTGCGGGTTACGGTGATGCCAAATCTGACAAGCTCCTGCATGCCTTTTATTGACCTTCCCGATGACACTGTCGAACCAGAACTGACCATTCCTGTTCCCGCTTCTAACCCTATTACGGAGACCACTCCCGAAGAGGAGTCTTAGTTTAGTTTCGTTGCATTTTACTTTTCCATGTACTTTTTCCCTTTCCTGCACTTTTACTTTTCGGCAGATTTCCTTATATTTTCTAAAGTTTAATGAGAAGATCTTTCTCGTTTCACTGTTTCTTCTATCATCTTTCAATTTTCCCAATACTCATGATTTTCTTTTTCTGCTTTCTCTTGTCCTTTTCTCAAACACTTGGCAAAGATTTAAAGAAATGATTCGGCAAGGAGTTCCTTTTCTCAAACACTTAATAATTAAATTTTCTTATTTCTATAGTTACATCTTTTACCCTTACTCGTTCCATTTGTTTAATAGTAGAGTTTGCTTTGGTTGATTCATGACGCTCTAACGTTCCCGTTTGGTCGAGCCGCCCGTTTTCGTAGCTTTTTCATTTTACCTAGTTCATTTATCGTTCTGTTTGTTCCTCTTTTTTCGCCTGCCTTTATAAGTTGTTTTTTTCTATTGAGAGTATGACTTATAGAATGCCCGTCCCACGGATCTTATGCCATTAGTTCATTTTGAGAGTATGACTTATGAACTGCCCCTTCCAAGGACTTTATGCCCATATTTTTTTTCTGAGAGTAGAACTTAAGAACCGTCCTTCCCAAAGTATTTATGCCCCTATTTTCTTCTGAGAATAAGACTTATGAATTGCACATCTTAAGGAATGTATGCCATTATTTCCTTTTGAGAGTAAGACTTATGAACTGTCCCTCCCAAAGTTTTTATGCCCTTATTTTCGTTGTGATTTTTAGCGTAAAAGAGAGAGTTAACACTGGGCATTTTTACGTAGAAAAACCCTTACGGGGAAAATCACGGGAACAATGTTCACTATAATGGATGTTATAATTTGTAAACAAAGTATTTCCTTACGTGAGCCGCATTCCAGGGTTTCTGTAGACCTATTCCTTCTTCATTTTTCAAACAGTAGTAGTCGCTTCTCCCTATTCCACTGATGATATATGACCCTTCCAATGTTGGACCAAGCTTTCCCCTATATAGAATATATTTTTAGGACCAGGTCCCCCTTCTGAAATTTTTATTTACGTACACTTTTCTGAAAGTAAGATCTCCTCTTCTTGTTGTAATGGGCCATCCGAATCCGGGCTAATTCTCGTCGTTCTTCCAGCTTATCAAGGTTATTTAAGAGGAGTTCTTCACTTTGTTGTTCATGTAGTCCAGATCTCCTAGTGGGGCTTCTAATTTCAATAGGAATCACTACTTCCACTCCATATGCTAGAGAAAATAGTGTGCTCACCCATTGTTTCTCTAGAAGTTGTTATGTATGCCAATATTATTGCTGGCAATTCTTCCACCCATTTTTCCTTGACTGATTCTAGTTGTTTCATCAAATTGTCGAGTATAATTTGATTTGATCTCTTAACTTTTCCATTTCCTTGTGGATAGTAGGGTGTGGAGAATTATTTGATGATTTTCAAGTCTTTGCAAAAGGTTTTCACCTTGTTCCTGGTGAACTGGAGTCCATTTTCAGATAAGAGGACCAGAGGAATTCCATATCGCCACATTATGTTCTTCGACAGAAACCCTTTCACCTCCTCTTTACGAATTCTGGCGAAAACTTCAATCTCAATCCATTTAGTGAAGTAATCTATTGCGACCAATAAGAAGTGTATTTTAGTGGATGTTATGGGGAGTGGTCCAAAAATGTCTAGGGCTCACTGCATGAACGGCCAATGACTTTTTATGTTTTTTGAGTTCTCTGGGGGCCATTTTGGCTACAGGTATAAAGCGCTGACACTTATCACATTTCTTTGCATACTGCTTAGCGTCTTGGTACTTCTTCGGCCAGGAATACCCTTCGTTCATCACTTTATATGCTAGAGATCTGCCCCCAGTATGATATCCACATACCTCTTCATGAATTTCTCCTAATACATATTAGGCTTCCTTCTCCCGTAGACACTTCAGGTACGGGCCTGCAAATGATTTCTTATACAATAGTTCATTTATCAATATAAACATGGTGCTCTGCTACTGCACCTTCCTGGTGAGGAGCTTGTCTTATGCGAGTAATGATTCCTTAAGATGGAGGATTATATTGTCTTGCCAACTGGGATCTCCTTTTACTTCAATACCAGTTATGGCGTTCCATGGGGTGAGGCACTTCGTCTTTCCACAAATTCCATGGGAATGTTCCTCTTGTACGAGAATTACAATGGTGATCCTAGGTTCGCCAGTGCATCAGCGTGTTCGTTCTCAGTTCCTGGGAACTGTTGGATCTGATAAGTTTTTCAACGTGCTTAGGAGGTCATTTTCCCGTTGTAGGTAACTTATCATCCTTCCATCTTTTGCTATGTATTCCCTCGTGACCTGTCTCACGATTAGCATGGAATCACAAAATATATTTACATCTGTTACCTCATATTCTCGTAACAAGGACACTCCTGATATTAGTGCTTCATACTCCATTTCATTGTTTGACGCATTGAATCCAAAGGAGATGGAATGCTCTAATTTTCTTGAAAGGATATCAGTATAACCACCCCTACTCATGTATCTTTGTTATTTGAAGCACCATCAACGTATAATTTCTAAGGCCCATTTTCAATTTCTTTGCTAGGTCCCCTTTCGACTTCTCCTTTAATGATGTCTGCAATGAAGTCTGCTAGTGCTTGCCCTTTGATTGAGGTTCTGGGCTCATGATGAATGTCATACCGATTTAGCTCAATCGATCATTTCTCCATTCTCTCATTTACCTCTAGAGAGTGCAAGAGACTCTTGACGGGTGAATCTATCAACACTTTGATGCTATGTGCTTGAAAATAGTGTCTCAGTTTCCGCGTGGTGGTCACAATGGCCAGCACCAACTTCTGCATCCATTTATATCTCACCTCGACCACTATAAAGCTTTTACTGATGAAGTACACAGGCTTCTGCTTTCTTTCTTCCTCCATACTGAGTACGGCACTGCCGACGATCTCTAAAATGATAACACACATCAATATTTGTTCACCTTATACCGGCTTAGTGAGTAAATGTGGAGTTGTCAGGTTTTCCTCAATTCTTTTGAGAGTTTATTCACATTCCCCGTTCCACCCGTGTGCATAATTATTTCCCAACTTTCTGAAAAATGGTTTACTTTTATTTGTAGACCTTGAGATGAATATGTTCAGGGTGGCCAACCTTCTCGTTAACCCATGTATCTCTTTTTGGTTTTGTGGAGATTTCATCTCCATAATTACCTTCACTTGGTCCGGGTTTACTTCGATTCCCCTCTGCATCACCAGGTGCCTAGAGAATTTTTCCCCAGCTACCCCGAACGTATATTTTTCCAGATTTAGCTTCATGGAGTTTTCTCTTAGAACTGCAAAGGCTTCTTCGAGATTTCAAATATGGTCCTCCCATTTCTGGATTTTGACTAGCATGTCATCTCCATGATTTTCCCGATCTGTTCACGGAAGACTTTGTTCACTAGTCTTTGATAGGTAGCACCCATATTTTTCAATCCAAACACCATAACTTTATATCAGTAGGTACCATATCGGATCATTTTCACCTAATTGTATATTGAGTACACATCCATGAAGATGAGTAACTCGTGTCTCGATGTGAAATCAACCATCTTATCTATCGTTGGCAGCGGATATTCATCTTTAGGGCAGGGCTTTATTCAAATCGGTGAAGTTCACACATATTCTCCACTTTCCACTTTTCTTATGCACCATTACCATGTTGGTTAACCACTCCAGGTAGTCCACTTCCCGAACAAAACTTGATGCCAAGAGCTTTTTGACTTCTTCCTTGATTGCCTGATTTCTTTCCGGGGTAAAGCTCATCATCATATACTTTACTGGCTTCGTAGCTAGATCCGTATTTAACTTATGTTATATGATTTCTTTGGGGATGTCTGGAATCTCTTGTGTTGTAGTTGTAAATACATCATTGTTTTCCCTCAGAAAATTTACTAGCTTTTCTTTTTCACTTCTTTTGAGACGGGTACCAACATTTCTTATCTTCTAGGTTCCTTCCCTCCAAGCATACAAGTTCCGTTTCTACCTCCGCCTCATACCTCAGGCCATTTTTCCTGTCCTTCTGTGATTGCTACAAATCCGTGGGTCGCTTTCCTTCTGCCTTTTCCGTTGCCCTCTTCTTGACGGTTTCTAGAGCAGTCATGGAGCAGATGCGGGCAACGACTTGATCTCCCCTTATCATTTTAACTCCCTCTGGTGATGAGTATTTTAGTACCTGATAGAAACTTGAAGGGAAGTCTTTCATTATGTGGAGCTAGGTTCTTCCTAGGATAGCGTTGTACGGGGATGATGTGCTTAGTATCATGAACTCAGTCATATAGTTCAAGGGTTCTACATTCACCGAGAGAATAAGGGTTCCCTCTGAGAAGTTGATGGCTCTACTGAAGCCTACCAACATTTGTAAGTTTCATGTAGCTCATATTTTCCCATGACATTTTCTGTAAGATTGCCCGATATAAAATGTTTAGTGCACTCCTGTCGTCCACCAGGACTCTACTTAGCAAGCAGTTGTTGACTTGTATCGAAATGACAAGAGCATCATTGTGATGCTCATCATACTTCAAGTCTAGATCCTCGAATACTAGTGGCGGATTTCCGCTGACACTTGAGGGTTCTTCTAGGCACTTTTCCAGCATTAATTTTTTACAGTAGATCTTTTTTTCCTTCCTCATTGTCTTTTCCTGCTCTGTGAGTGCAATAACTGTGTCCTGTTGTCTCTCTTGTCTTCCACGTAATTTTCATTTCTTGTTTCCTGTTTTCCGTTTCCATTCTTTCTTTTTTTATGAACTGACGGAGGTACCCATCTTTGATCAATTGTTCGATGCAATCTTTAAGTGAGAAACAATCCATCGTGTAATGTCCGTCGCTCCTTAGCAAGGAGCAGCACTTGTATTTATCCTTATAGCTTGGTTCTTTTGTAAGCGGGGCTGGTCTCTTGAACCAAGGCTTGCCCTTGATCATATTCAGGATTTGGTTCACTGCTATGGTCAGCGGTGTGTAGACTTGATCTCTCAGGTCTAGCCTATCTGAGTCCCACCTTCGATATCCCGTTTTCTCCTGCTTGTCACTTCTCTCTTCTTCTCTTTCAATTCCGTCAGACTTTTTACTTTCAAATTTTGAACTTCTCTCCCATTTTCTTGACTCCTCAGTCTTCCATTCGGTGGCGTTCAACATGATTCTTTCCACTTCCTCCAGAGTAATGTAGGCACTGGAAGGTTTCTACCATAGACAACGACTTCATTTTAGATAGATATTCGAACAATGGTGAGTTCGGGTCTAACCCTTGTCTTAAGGCCAGTTTGGTAACTCGATCATCATAACTTTCAACTTTTTCCCATTTCATCCTTAATCTGTGGGTGTATTCCCATAAAGACTCCACACTCTTGGAAAAAATTTTCAAGAGATTCTTTGTATCCTCTATGACCACTCGATAGGTAGAGAATTGTTCTAGGAAGACAAAAGACATAATAGCAAAATTAGTAATCGAATGCGCAGGGATTGATACCATTTCAGAGTTATCCCGCCCAAGATGGTGGGCAACATCCTACTTGTCAGTTTATCCTCGTGTTGATACAACGTCATTACTTGTCTGAATCACTGAAGGTGGTCTACGGGATCTGTTTTCCCTTCGTAACATTTAAATTTGCGGGCCACAAACTTTCTAAGTACGGGTGCATTCAAGATTTCAGGGCTTAACGGAGTACGAGTGACGGATTGGAGGTTGATCTTTCTCGTACTTCCCAAGTTTCTCATCTCCATCATTTTCGATCCAATAATTCCTCCACCACGTCTTTTGTTAGGACCCAGGACTGGCGAGCTTCTCCCGTAGCCTCCTTCACGTGGTTTTGGGATTGGACTTCTACTTCTTCTCGTTGTACGTTCCTATCTTTCTCATGGTTCTCATGTCTTACATCTTGCCTGTTGCCCCTGAGTGGATTTCTCATTCCTCATTATTCACCCTTTGAATAACTTCAGCTTGTGTCCTTGCCAGCTCTTGCTAAAGCGTTTTAATCTGGTCATGCACAGTCTTCCATGCATTGTGCAGTGCCTCCATGTTCCTCCTTTCTATTTCCTGCATTCCATTTAGGATTGTCCGTAGCATTTTTATCAGTGGAGTTGGTTGATTCACATGATTGTCTCTATTTCTTATCTTGTTGTCTTCATTCAGGGCTACGTTTGATCTGATTCTATGCATATTTAGTGTTTCTGGAGTGGGTTTCTCGAGTTTTTCTTTCGTCTCTCAAGGAAAGCCCCAAAATGTAAAATAATTTTTTCTCCACACCAGTATGATCTTATTATTGATCAACGGGAAATGACTAAAAGTTTAGAGAGTGCAAGAGAGAGATAGATAGAGAGAGAGAGTAGTCAATGCATTGAATAATTTTCGAGTTATATTGAAAAAATTGGTTTCCATTCGTTTATTACCCAAGCCTTTATAGGTCACCAGGTGGAAATAGAATAAAATAGTGAAAACGAGGAATGTACACCATTTCCCCTATAGGAGGGTAATGGTCACGTGATCATTTCTTGTGAATCAAATCTCCTCCTTCTCGCTCTTGCGTAGCGAGATCTCCTCACTGCTTCTCGGTTGACCATTTCTGTCCACGTGGCATGGTGTAGGTTTTCTGCCTGTTCAGACAGCATATCCAAAGACCCACAATCTTAGGGCTCATCTAGCAGCCTTAGTGATAGGCATAGGTAAAGATTAAGGCAAATGGCAGCTAAACTGAAGGCTAAAATTGGGATTCAGGTGGGTTGCTCACCTTCTTCCAACCATTCCTTATGCTAGAAAACATTGCAACGTGGCATGTTAAGGGTTTCAGCTAGTCCTTTAAACATTCAGAGGTAAGAAAGGTGGTCGGGAAATATAATCTGAAGTTATGTGGTCTTTTAGAAAGTCGTATGAAAGTTAAACACTTTACCACAATTACCAATTATGTGTTTCCTAATTGGAGGACAGAGCAAAAATACTCTAAGGATCCTTTAGGAAGAATATGGGTGACTTATGATGAGTCTTTCATTGATCTTGATTTGTTGTTTACTACAGATCAATTGATGCATTGAAAGGTGACAAGGATAAAGGATGCTGCTGTGTTTATTTGCACCTTTAGTTATGCTGCCAACAATGTTCAAGTTAGAAAGAAGCTTTAGGAAGACTTGACTTGCTTGAATTCTGGAATTTCTTCTACTCTTTGGGTTATTCTTACGGACTTCAATGAAGTTATTCATTCAAATTAGAAGATGGAAGGCTCTCCTCACTGGGATGAAGGTGTGAAAGAATTTACTAATTGTCTTAATACCATTGAGGTTAGTCATCTTAATTTCTTAGGGGCCTTGTATACTTGGTGGAATCATCAATTGGGGAACTCAAGCATTCATACCAAATTTGACAAAATTCTAGTCAATTCAGGCTGGAGGTCTTGCTTTGGTAGATCTTTTACTTTCTTTGCTCACCCTGGATGCTCTTATCATAGCCCTGCTATCCTTAGATTTTGTCATGAGCTTCAAATACTTTAATTATTGGGCTGATGTGGAGGGTTATTCTGATACTATTTAGCAAGCTTGGGACCTGAATTTGTATGGAACTGCAATGTATAAACTTGCAAAAAAGTTCAAATATGTTAAGATGGCACTCAAGAGTAAACTCTTTTCATTGTAGTGATATCTCTAGAAGGGTGAGTGAAGCCAGAACTGCTTTAGACCTAGCTCAGCAGCACCTAGATTCCCATCCTCAATCTTTGGAAGTTCAAGAGGCAGTTAAGAAGACTTTTAACAATTTTCACAACTGGAAGCTTGCTGAGTAGAGCTTCTATATGCAGAAATCAAGATTTTCATGGCTCAACCTTGGGGATAACAATACATCTATCTTCTTTGATGTTGTCAAAGCTCATAGAAAGAAGTCCAACTTTTCATTTCTTACTAATGAGCAAGGAGTTATTATTACAGATCCCATAAAGATCCAAACCTGGTGATAAATTTCTATAAGAACTTGTTAGGCGAACAATTGCCTGTACCTGATATAAATTGGGAGATCATCAAGTCTTTTCTTCTGAACAGACTTAGTTCAGCAGAATGTGAAAGCCTTCTTTTTCCCTTTTAATGTTGATGAGGTTAGGGATACTTTCTTCTCTTTCAGTGACAGGAAAGTTCTTGGCTCTGATGGTTTAAATGCCAGATTTACAAAAGAAATTGGCATATTATTGAAGATGATATTAGTGCTGCTATATTTGGAATTATTTCAATCTGGTGAGCTTTTGAAATTGTTTAACAACATTGCCATCATCTTGTGCCAAGGTTTCTAATCCTAGCAAAGTCACTGAATTCAGACCTATTTCACGTTGTAACATGTTTTATAAGTGTATTACTTCTATATTGGCTTCTAAACTAAGGACTATTATGCTAAATCTGATTATTTTGAACCAGACAGCTTTTGTCCCAGGGAGAGCAATCTCAGATAACATTTTACTCTCTCAAGAGCTATTGAGGGGTTATCACAGAGATTCTTTCTCTCCTAGATGTGCTCTCAAAGTTGATTTGTAAAAGGAATATGACAATGTTAACTAGTATTTTCTTGCTCAAGTCCTATGGAGTATTGGCTTGCCTCTGAGGTTTATCAATTGGGTAATGGAATGTGTGACAAGCCCTTCCTACATTGTGAATATAAATGGCAGCTTTCAGGGTGGTAGGAGGCTTAGGCAGTGAGACCCTCTCTCTCCTTACCTGTTTGTCCTGGTGATGGAGAAACTTACTGGCACTATACAACACAATTCTACCATGCCTGAATTTTAATTTTATTAGAGATGTAAAAAAGATAAGGTTGATAATCTTTGTTTTACTGATGATTTACTTATCTTCTATAAAGGCGCAACTTAATCTGTTAAGTTGATTATGGAGGGTCTTGAGCTTTTTGGTGCACTTTTTGGCCTGGTTCCTAATGTTGCTAAAAGTAGTATATTTTTTCTATAGTGGATGAGAGGGAACAAGATGACATTTTATCCCTTACTGGTTTTTCTAAAGGAGTTTTACCAGTTAGATATCTTGAAGTTTTTTTTATATCTATTAAATTGAGCAAAGTTAAATGTTAAGTTCTTACGGATAAAACCATCGCTAGGACTAAGGCTTAGGAGAAAACGCACTTAACTTTTGTAGGCAGGTTGTAATTGACTAGATCTATTTCAATTACTATTTATATCTATTGGAGCAACCTTCTTATTCTCCCAATATAGCCCTTAAAATTTTTTTATGGATTGGTGGGAATGATCAGAGTAAAGGTGGTAAGGTTTCTTGTCATACTATGTGTACTCTTTATGTTGCTTGAGGCTTGAACTTGAGGGATTTGCTGTATGGAACAAGACAACTCTTCTAGGCATTTCTGGAAACGTGTTAGAAGAGATAAGGACTCACTATGGGTAGCTTGGTATGGCCATTACCTATTAAAAGGTCATTCAATTTTCACTGTCAAAATGCATGTAGACCCATCCTGGTCTTGGAGAAAACTCATTAAGGTAAGGGAAAAGTTACTCAATTATGCAGTGTGAAGGTTGGTGATGGTAATTATGTCATCATTTTCACTGATCCATAACACTGTGATGGTATCCTCTAGCAAAGGTGTGGTATGGATTTTATCTCTCAGTCTGGCAGAAACTTCAACTCAAATAATTATGTTCTTATTAGAGCAAGTGCTTGGCATTGACCAAATCTTGAGATTGAGAGACATTTCATTGTCTAGAATGTCCATCGTGGACATGTTCTTTCTACTCAACATGAGGACTAGTGGCTTTGGTATGAGAGTACTTCTTTCTCAACTAGCAAAACTTATGAGGGTACTGCTTATTGGTCAATTGGATTCTGTCAATTGGTCTAAGATAGTATGGTTCTCGAGGAACATTCTCAAGTGTGGTTTTATTCTTTGGTTGGCTTTACACAATAGGCTTAGTACTAAGAAAAGATAAAGAAATTGAACCATGCATTGGATTCAAATTATATATTTTGTCTTAGGAGTATTGAATCTGTTGAACACCTATTTTTTGAATGCTCATTTGCACAACAATTGTTATTACCATTATGGATGAAGTGTGATTGAGCTCATTTGTTAGATTCATGGTCTTCTTTAATTCAGTGGCTCCTCCATCTCAACAATGACAAAAGTCATTCTACATTTAACGCTAAACTTGTATTTTCAACTTTTATCTATTGTTTACGGATGAGAGAAAGGAGAATATTTGTTTGCAAGATTATTGACACTCATTTTGTTTCTAGGAAAATCTCTTACATGGTTGAAGAAATAATTCTTTTCTTGAATAAAGATAGAAATCTTAATATAGGAGATTATATTCTTGATAGGTGGATATAATGTTTGAGGTTTTTTTGCTTGTTTTTGTATCTTGGGGTTCGTAGTTGTGGGGTTTGCCCCTCATACTAGTGTAATACTTTTGGTTAATATATTTTTACCTTTGACAAAAAAAGTTCAGAATATGACAGAGAATATTGATAATATGAATTTCTTAATAAAAAGGGAAGGTGTGAACATTTTGGGAACAAAATTACACTATAAAATTATGTGTTGGGTATTATGAAATAAATTGGGTGTTTGTATAATTAATGAAAAGTACATGGGGGTTAGTATAATTTGCAAAAACTAAAAAATTATCTTCAACGTAAGCAAGACGGTGAACGAAACCTGTGAACGGCGGCCAAATAAAAGCCCACAATTATAAATGATTACGCTAAAAGGAGAATTAGAATAAATGTTCAAAAGATTTCAAATTAGCATTACCATCAAAAGGAGAAACTTGAACCAAGTATTTCCCTGTGCTTCCCATCGACTACCATGGCTAGTGCTATTTGGACAATGAACAAACTTGCAATCCCCCTTTTGGATAATTTTTCGTATCATTCGATTCCTCAAGATCCACAATAGAGCTAATCTTAAATTTTGCTTTGAACGACAAACTAAACTGAACCATGTTATGCGTATTGAGTCATGGCTTGCTGCTAATGTTTCATGCCCTCATCGTTTTGAATGAACAAACTAGCCTGAAATGAACCATGTTATGCTTATTGAGTCTTGGCTTGCAGTTAATCTTTAGCTGAAAGCCTGAAACATGAGTCGTTATTCCGAAGCCTTGATCCAACATCGAAGACCAAATGCCATTCACACGAGCGACAATTGATGGACATTATTACTATCTAACGAACAAATTCCTTTCAAAGAGTGGAAAATTTGCTAAACTTTCTCATGGACATTGCATAAAATAGTAGATCCAATAATTTACTCTCATACGTAGCTGTGAAAGAAAGAGTATGTGATTTTAATATTATCAATTGATCCGTACCTCTAGATGTGACTGGTGTATGATCTCTGGAATTAATGAAATCATTCACATTGACCAAAATAAGATTGTTTGAATGTGATTGCGTGAATTAAATATGATATGTTGAGAAAGTTAAGATTGTTGTGTTTCTTATTAAAACAAGTTGTGGTAAAATATTGAGATGTTAAATATTTTTCTAAAACTTTACAGATATACCCTCGAGAGATCGTGGGAATAAAGAAAAGAAAGTTGGGCATTTCAAGAACAAAGAGTAGATAAGATGCTCGGGATTAAAAACCCTCAAAGTTGAGCTTTAAACTGCATCAGATCTATTTTTTTAAACCTCAAAATGAAATGATCAACTACTCATTGACTATTAGGTCCGTAGAACAATTGAGAAGAAATTCTTGAATATTGCAACAGAACAATTATAGAATGGAAATGAAAAATTACAGACATTTTTTGAACGGAATAGAAATTTTATTATAGAGGCCTGCGTAACAATGACCTAAAGACAAATTTCACCCTCCATAGTTTGCTTGGAGATTACTTTGAATGCCTCAGCAGGATACAACTACCGTGATTGAAAACATAGCAAGCAATTGCTTCAATCTCTCTCAGAACTCAAAACAGTATTTTCTCTCCTAAGACGACAGGAATTTCTAGACGAAAAATTGCATACATCTAGATGATTAACACTACTGTATTTATAGAGGATGGGAGTGGTTTTCTGTGTAGAACCCCCCCCCCCTTCGCCACCAAACGAAGTGGGCAGTTTCCATGTGAAATTGCCCCCCATCGTTGGCCTCCATTAGGCGAAGTGGACAATTTCATTTGAAACTGTCCTCCTCTCTATTGACATGTGGCAGACAATTTCCCACAAGTGGAAATCGTCTACCACCTCACAGGTAGTTGAGAGACAGCAGTTTCTGTCTCTCAACTGCTTTGACACATCATCAAACATGTGCTAAAAGGAATGTAACATCCCCCAAACAAGACTAGACCGAACCGAACCAGGTCATTCTGAGATGAGCCAGCCGAACGAACGGTGGCAGCTGCACTCACACGTGTGTATGAGACTTTATGTGAGACCATCTAAGTTCTCTCTCCCACAAGATATGGGGTTCCCCTTGGAGCCATGCCCCAAAACCCAAGGTTGGGACTTATAAAGCACACAATTTTCTTTTACCTAAGCCATATGGGATTTTGACTTTAAGCTACCCACTCATTCTTCTTTATTTTCATTCACATACACTTACACCTAGTTTTACTTAATAAATCTCATTACCTCCAACAATCTCCCACATGAATGAAAATGTCCTAAGATAACAGGACATCAAGATAGAGAAACAAATGAGTTTTGCATCAAAAGATGTGTCTTCTAGACTTGAACCTACCGTAGTGATGATCTATCAGATTTACTCTGAAAATAGTGAATATGTTCGAGTTTACATACAACTCATCTTAATATGTTCGAGTTCATACATTTTTATTCATTTTGATCCTAAACATATCAGGTTTCATGAGAGCTTTAGAGATATTAAGCCTTGTACTCTCTCACAGAAGTGACCTAAATCACTTCTATTTTCACGTAGGTAACAACAACTAAGAGTATTCTGTTTATACTCCTCTTGCAAGCAAGATATCAATGTCATTAAATACTAAGTCTACACTTCATCGTCAACAGACAACACACTTACATTACATCATAGGAATGGAAGAAATAAAGTTTCTTTGTGTGTTATTGTGAATCATTCCTACATGTTTCCCTATTGAACCTAGATCTTGGATTTTCAGTCAACTAGGTTAGGTTACCATCTGAATGATTCATTGAATAGGCTTTAAACTCATTCCCCTTGATGTCAGCTTTACAAGCTCTTTTGATAATCCTTTTATTAAAGGATCTGCCAAATTTTCCTTTGACCTAATGAAATCAATGAAAATCACACCATTTCAGAGAAACTGCTTAATGATATTATGTCTACATCTAATGTGTCTAAACTTACCATTATACATGTTATTATTTGCTCTAAAGGTAGTAGTCATATTGTCATAGTGTATGCATATGGCTGACACATGCTTTGGCCACACTGGAATGTCTTCAAATAAATTTCTAAGTCATTCGACTTCTTCACAACCTTGTCCAATACTATGAATTCTGATTCCATAGTCGAACGAGCTACATCAAGCTTCCAATGATCTATGAGTACTCCAACTAAGATACTCCAACTTTATTATTCTTTTTAATTAGCTTACAATTTGAATCAAATTGAGTTACAACTGATTACTTTCAAATTGGCCGAACTTCTTTAAGATATTTTCTACATAATGAGATTGGGTAATGATATATTCGTCAGAAGTTTACTTCACTTGAATTCCAAGAATGACATCCACTAGACCTAAGTATTTCATGTCAAAGTTAGAACTCAACATCTTCTTGGTAGAAGATATTATTTCCTTATTTGTTCTCATTATAAGCATACTACAACAAACATTTCACTAATACCTTTAATGTAGACACATTTGTCACACTCATTTATCAAGAAGCCATTCGAGAGCATAGTATGGTCAAATTTTTCATGCCACTCTTCGGAGCATGTTTCAATCCATAAAGAGATTTGACAAGCTTACACACTTTTCATTCTTGGCCCTTGACCATGAACCCTTCAGATTGTTCCATATTGAATTCTTCGTCTAGTTCTCCATTCAAGAAAACAGTCTTAACATCAATTTCGTGTATCTTCAAATTATGTATAGCCAGAATTACGATTAATATTCTAATAGAAGTGATCCTCGTTATTGGAGAATCGGTATCAAAGAAATTTATACATTCTTTATGTGGGTAACCTTTAACTACCAACCGAATTTTTGACAACTCTAAGTTTCCTTTTGAAAATCTATTTACAGCCTATTGGTTTATCCCTTAGTGGGAGGTCAACCAATATCTAAGTATTATTTTACGAAATGGATTCAATCTCGTTATCAATGGCCTCCTTCCGAAAAGGAGCTTATGGATTTGACATCACATTTTTGTAGGTTTGAGGTTCCATCTCCATCAAGTATATTAGAAATTCTGGATCAAATGAGGTCCTTGTTCTAGCTCGTATGTCAGAAACTGCTGTCTCTCAACTACTTGTGAGGCGGCAGACGGTTTCCATTGCTAGGAAACTGTCCGCTACATGTCGTTTGGGAAGAGAGCAGTTTTCAAGAGAAAAGAAATATACCCTCGAGAGATCGTGGGAATAAGAAAAAAGTTGGGCATTTTAGGAACAAAGAAGAGAAGATGCTCGGACTAGAAACCCTCAAAGTTGAGCTTTAAACTACATCAGATCTGTTTTCTTAAACCTCAAAATGAAACGATCAACTACTCATTTACAACACTTTCAGAGAAGTAGTCTTGATTCTAAGTCTCCAATGAAAACCTTTTACGTCTATCTTTTTAAATATCACTAGCATTGTTTCCAATTCTTATATCAGTAAAATAGTGAATATTTTATTAACAAAAGGACCCCGAGAAAAGGTAGATACAAGCTAAGTACTTTGCTTCTAAATTAAAGGCTATAGAACTGTAAATCCATAATTTATAAAATTGGATTCAGTGAAAAAGAATCCTCTGCCACTCCCTAAGCCCAAAAAGCCATATCTGATATTTAAAATCGATAGTTAAAACTATGACAAGAATCTCATCTTTTATTTCATTAAAACTCCGAATTTATATGAACAATGGATATTACCATAACTATGTTAAATAAAGCAAAAAAGAGGTAAAAAAGAAGATGCATGAGGCCATAAGTGTTTTCAAATTTTCCATCGTCTCCTCCCTGCAGAAGCAATGTTCAGAAATGAAAGTTAACAATCATGTAAAACTTGAATTGCATTAGTGAAAGAAAAACAGAGAAAGACTCTTTAAAAAAAAAAAAGAAACTGAATCAATTCTGAAATGATGGATAATAAAATGTGATTATTACCTTTAAATGACTTAGGAACATCAGGGACTTTATATGAATCTAGAGTAACTTCTGTCAGCCGCGAACCAGGAAAAACTGACTGCAAAATAACACAATACATTATCAAAATATTATCAGAAATACTACACAAGCAAATGAAACAAAAATGGCACTAATATTTCAATTTGACTGAGAAAAAAACAGAGTAAAAGCAACTTTAAATGATGAGAACCCATCTTGTTGGTTATAAATTGATCCATTTTCCTTCCCAAAATATTAAAAAAAAAATCAAATTTTAACTCAAACCAGAGGCAAACAAATCTCAAGTTGATCTGTTCGAGTCACCATTCCTAACTCAACTTATTAATTTGTAACTCTTACCCAAATAGTAGAACACTAATGTTTGATAGAGTTTTGAAATAAAAGAAGTTAAAACCAAAACAAGATTAACGCATTTCATAGATGATCTTGAAAACTGTTTTTAAAGGAGTTTTAAAAATTTTATGATAAAACACTTCTTGAATACTACTGGCAAACAGCATTTCCGAAATACAATTTTTTTTTTCCAGAAAACAACTTTGATTCGTTTGTTTTCACATTTCTTCCTGAAAAAATCGGTTATCCAATTGCCCTTTTCTAATGAAATTTCGATATTCTTACATTGAGTTTCTTCTGCAGAATCTTGGGTCTCTTCTTGGGTCTCCTAGGCGGCTTCGTACCAAAAAATGCGATGAAATCCTCTTCCACCTCCTCCTTCGACAGGGAAATAGAGAATTTAGTTCTCTCCTTACCCGTCATTGGCCACGAACCCAATTCAGTCCTCTTCACTTCTTGAGGAGACTTACAGGAAGCTCTTCTTGTCCTCAAATCCCATGGTACCCCCGCCGCTGACTCGTCCTCCCCACCTTCTTCATGAATCGATACCTTGATTTTCTTAGCCAGACTCAGGTCAATCGTGTCCGTCTCTCGTACGGCGTCCATTTTTGTTTCTCCGACGACGCGATCATTGTGGGTAGCTCTATTGAATACGGGTTTGAAATTTTGAATTTGAATCTGGGGTATGGCTCGGAACTGACTGGATTTGGTCAACGAAGATTGGTGGTCGAGCGTTGATGGGTCACTGTTAGGAGGAATTTTCTTGTATCTAAGGATTTTTTGAGAACCCCATTTGGGCTGTGGTAAGGAAAAGTTATGCAATGGCTTTGATCTTTCAGGCGCCATTTCTATTACCTTTAGCTTCCGCAACTCACTGTCTGTCTGTCTCTCTCTCTCTCTCTCGCTCGCTCTCTCTCTCTCTCTCTCTCTCTCTCTCTCTCTCTCTCTCTCTCTCTATACTCTCAGACTCTTTTTTATCTCTGCTTCGCTACTTTCTTGCCTTCCTCGACCTCGAGCATTTGTCCATGGATCTTATTCTTGCTGTTTGGTTTGATATCAACCGAATTTTGGGACTTTCTTTGAAGGTAGTTTGGTATGAGAGAAAATTGAGAGAGGGAAAAGTAAATCCTCTACGGAGGAAGGGAAAATGGCGGGGATGTGATATTTAAATGAAAGAGAAAAAGGGAAAGTTTTCTTAACGTTCGGGTAGAGAGCATGTGTTGATGACTCCCAACTAAATATGTGAAGGTTTATCTTTTTTAATTTTTTTTTATTTTTACTTATGAAAATATTTCTTTATCAAACAATTGTTTCAGTAACTGGAAAGTGAAACTGTTTGGAGAGAGTTTCTTCTTGAGCTTCTCCAAAAAGTTCTTGTAAATTTTCAAGAAAGGACTCAATAAATTTTTTGAGTCCTTTCTCAATTCATCATTTCTCCATTCGTCTTTTCTCCATTCATCTTTTCTTTATTCGTTCTCTCACCGTTTCTCCTCTAATATTCTCGTTTTCTTCAAGAAGTGTTAGTTCGTGCTCTCTCTATTCTCATTGCTATGTTTATTTTTTCGATCTTTGATTCTTGCTCTTTCAATCATTTTTTCCTCAATGGTTGTGATTATTGATTTTTGGAAATGTATTTGTTAAAAAATAGCGGAGAAAGATTATGCAGAAGAAGGAAGTATAGAGAAATTTCTAAGTTCAAGACTTGTTTTCGGGTTGAAGGTCTGAAAGTTTTTAATGAGTTTTGCACTTGTATCTCAGGGAAGAAAGTTCTTATTGATTAGCTTCTTCGAGCTTGAGGATGAATTTCTCTTGGATAGCTCTTGTTGCTGGAAGGATTAAGGTGATCTGCGATGCTTCGTTTTCTCCATTGTTTAAGAGGGGTGCTATCGGGATTGTGTGGAGAGACTCAATGAAAAGTATGATTTTTTTGGGATGGTTTTCTAGTCAATTCTCTTAACCCGGTTCATGGTGAGTTTCAAAGATTGATGTGGATTAGGCTTCATCTGAGAAATTACTAGATTGGAGATTGTAGAACTTTGTGTTAGATATCTATTCCAAGATTTTTTTAGTCAAAGAAAATGGGTGAATAAAACCCTAATAGAAACAACCATTCATTAATACGAAAAAGAGTACAAAAGTACAAGGAGCATACCCCAGGGCCAAAAACAAGAAAGTCAGGATGGAAAAAGAAATCAGTAGGTACACTAGAACATCCCAGTTAGGATGACACCTCCTTAGCACCTTCATCATCTAACCTAGACCACCCAAAAAATGATCTGAAAGGAATATCATAAGTGGAGTCTCAACTAAACAGAAGCACAAAAAACACCCCCTCGCTAGCCTCGTTAAAACTTTTTCTAGAAAAAATCTCAATGGGGGAAAACCCAAAAAAGGAAAATAGTATTAGCCAAAATGATGGGAAAAAACCTCCCTAAAGAACTTCAATAACAAAATCTGGAAAAGGTTCAACAAGAATTAGTAGCAAGACAACCTATCTTAGCGTAAACATGAGCTAAGGTGTTAAAGGAACGATACCAATGTTGAAAATAATAACTAACAAACGAAGACTTCAAAGTAGCAACATCATAAAATAACGGACCAATCTGATTATTAATGAAATTAGTTGTATTAATTGCTTCGCTAAAAATACTCGAATCAGAAAAAACCATCAGCTTCTTTAAGCAAAAACGAAGAGATTCCTCTAAACCCCAAATCAACGCATGTGCCTCCGCAAGGACAAGACTTGAACATTTTGAAACAAAGTTAAAACCGCAAGCAATGAGGCGGTTCTGAGGAATCCAAAGGGCCCAGCCAATCCCGCCATTAAGATCTGCCGCCTACCAAGCTGCATCCAAAAATGATTTTCAGCAATTCTGATAATCGGGAACCTTTATAGAGACTGATAGAGATGGAATAGAAGAGAGATCCTTCGCTGCCAAAAATTCGGCCAACTGAGTAGAAGTCAATTGAACCGCATCCAAAGGAGAAATAGATGCATCCGAGAAACATCAATCATTACGGATCTTCCACAATCTCTAGCACCCAAACACAACTCATATAATATTATAAGACCCAAACTCATCAGACCGTGACAACGACTCCATAATCTCCTGCCAAATATCTCTAAAACAATTGCCCCTTAATCTGTCTGAAAACAAAGATAAATGACTAACAAACCAGAACATTCTTGCAAATGGGCATAAAAGCATAATATGCTCAAGAGTTTCATTATTATCACCACAAGCACTATAGCAAGGATTGATATTCATCCCTCTCTTTAGTTAGTTACTCTTGCAAGCAATGAAATCATTCAAACACCTCCATAAAATGTCTTTTAACTTAGGAGGGACTCTAAGCTTCCATAAAAACTTCTAAACTTTATTGTTAATTGCCTCCTACTAGTATTACCCCTGAAAATACCTCTAGAATTATAAGCACACAGCACCCTCTTCGCAACCGAATACCCAGACTTCACCGAATATACTCCAACCCTATTGAAGTGCCAAACAAGCCTATCAAGGCCTCCAAATTGACTAAAAGGAGTAGACAAAATTAATTCCACATCAGAAGAAAGGAAAATATCATTCAACTACCTGACATTCCAACATATCCCATTAGTTAACAATAAATTATTAACATAAGTAACATAATTTTTTCTAAGTGAGATGACTTTAAAAAATTGAAGACGAGAAAGTCACTGATCATCCCAAATACGAACGGAATCACCATCCCCAATAATCCACCACAAACTATACCCAATATTTTTCTCCCCTCCAAGATACTCCTCCAACTGCACTAAGTTCTCCTACTAAGAGAAGCACTCAAAAAATTGGAATTTTTAAAGTACCTACTCATGAAAAATTTAAAGAAAAGAGACTCCAGACTATTTAATAGTCGCCACCCTTGCTTAGCCAAGAGAGCATGGTTAAACACAACTGCATCCCGGAAGCCTAAACCTCTATCCATCTTATGTTTTGTATGCTTATCCCAAGAAGCCCAATGAATACCATATTTAAATGGAGATGCATTCCACCAATAATCTGCAATACGATTACAAATAGTTTTGCAAAAAGAGATGGAACCTTGAAGAACAACATCGTATAATTAGGAACAGTAAAGGACACAACCTTTATAAGGACCTATTTTCCTGCTGGAGATAAATACTTTTTAGACCATCTGGAAATGCAAGCAGTAATCCGCTCTAAAATATTACTGAAAATCTACTTCTTGGAGTGGCTGAAATCAGTGTTATTACTCAGATATTTATTCAGTGAGTCAACAAAATTCATATTCATAAACAGTGAAAGCAAACGCTTCCTAAAAATTGGCACAATAGAGCTAAAAACAATAGAGCTTTTGTGATAATTAACCACCTGACTAGAAACCTAACTATATATGCCAATAATACTAATAATCGAAGCAAATTCAGCTTCAGAAGCTCTGCAAAAGAGGAGAGAATCATCGGCAAAGAATAAGTGTGAAATGCATGGTCTAGAAGGGGAGAATTGAATACCATAAATTAAATTAGCGACAAGCATTATTCAACAAAATGAAAAAAGCTTTAGTGAAATGGGGACAAAGGGTCACCTTGCCTCAACCCTCTAGTCGGAACTATGATCGGACTAAGCTTACCATTAATCACTACATTATAAGACAAATAGGATATGCAAGCAAAAATCCAGGAACACCACAAATTAAAGAAGCCCAATTTTCTCATCATTTCAATGACAAAAATCCATGCAATCTAGTCATACGCTTTAGACATCGATTTTAATAGTTGCAGAATGCTTCCCACCCTTCTTACGAATTTGAAATTCATGCATAATCTCATGCGCTATCAAAATATTATCTGTAATCAACCGCCCCTCTATAAAACCACTATGATTCTCACTAATGACTTTAGGCATAACCTTTTTAAGACGATTAGAAAGAATTTTAGCAATAATCTTATAGCTCACATTACAAAGACTAATATAACGGAGTTGATTCATATTCCTAGGGCATGCAGTTTTCATAATAAGGATAATATGGCTATGATTAATATTATTAGGAAGAATACAAGATGAAAAGAAAGATTTAACCATATCCATGACATCCGATATCTATTTCAAGATTAACCAAGTTTTAGGTATTTCTTTTATTTGGGTTGATAAAAATTGTAACTCAATTATTGATACTATTGTAAGATATAGCCTAGAACATGATAGAGTCAGTTTTTAGTGATTTCTGTTTACCTAGTTCTTTTATTAATTTGATTGATAAAGACATAATTTTTGTAAAATAGTGATTTAAACACCCTCAATTGGTGATTTTTTGTAAAATAGTCATTAAAAAAATCAACTGTTTTAGTAATATTCCCTCAATTGGTAGATTTTGTTTACCTAGTTAAATATTATTATTACATGCCATATGCTATATCAATTTTGAATAAATAAATTCTCTTTTTCGGTTAGACTCATCTTGTTTATATAAAAATGAGTTTTCATATAATATCAAAACAAGGACAAATGTTAGTTTTCAAAATATTTTTAATATTTAATCCGGTGCAAAGGTTCGTTTTGCTTTTTTTAATTGAAGGTTAATTAATTTTGCGATTAAGTATATTTTACGCTCCAACTATTACCATGTGCTAAAATTATAATTTTTTTTTTGCAAGTTTAATGTACTGTTGAATTTTACTATATTGATGCATTGATTTCTCAGTTGAAACACACTTCATTAACCGGCGCTTATAGCCAAATTAGTTATAAAGTGAATATTATCCAGATTTAAGAATCAAACTTAAATTGTGTAACCCATCCCTTGACAAAAAAAAATACACTACTTCATCATCTCAACAAAACACGTTTCAGTCCTTTGTAACCCAATAGGTTAAAAATATTAAGTATATGATAATTTTTTAACTAAAATATATCACAATTTCTTGCAAAAAAAATGTGTACGTGCATATTTTCGTTCTTATTTTGGTACAAAAAATATGACAGATTATGTTAGGCGATGAGTATGATGACCCTTTTACCCGTAAAATCACGATTAAGATGATAGAAATGTACAAGAAGATTAAAATAGCAAATAATTAAAAGTTTAGGATTAATTTTCTAAATTAAAAATGTTTGAGGTTCACATTAGTGTCAAATAATAATAGTTGAATAAATAAAAGTGTTAGTTCCAAGAATGACCGTAAAAAACTTCTGTAAATCTGGACCACCTACTATATACTAGTAGAAATTTTTTTAAAGATAAACACACATTTCATTACTGAACAGAGTTACAACAGATCAAGATCTGAATAAAATTATCAGATCTAAATACAAATAAATAATTATAAGTGTCAGATAAGATTCAATTATAAGTGGCACATTAGATATTTGTTTAGAATATTTGTATCATATTTTCTCCCTTAATTATTTGAAAGTTATAAAATAAATCATATGTCTTCCTTTCCTCCCTTATATTTTTTAAAATTTACAAAGTGACGAATATGTCTCTTTCTTCTCTCTTTCTCACTTTCAACAGATTTTTCAGTAATTTTTTCCTAAAAAGTATTGTCCATATCATAAGTGAGAATTACAAATTATAGTATTATCTACTTATTAAATTTTTTAATTTTAAATCCACTGATCCAATAAAAATAAAAATCTTTGTAAAATATGATTGAGATGAATAAGAACTTATTTTATATGAATTTTTCTAACTAAGTATCAACTTCAGCGGTGTTAAAATAATATCAACCTTAAATATTTGATGAAACATGTTTTAGGATAAATTACACTCCTTGTAGTTTGTGTAAGTTACGGAAATATTTTATCTAGCTTCAATAATTATGCAACTTTCTGTCGTCTTTTAGTAAAGTTTAAAAATTTAATTTGTCAATTGGTATATTAACAAATGAAATTATAAATATGATCAATAATAATGAAATATTAGTATAAATTTCTTAGAAGAAGTGCAATTTGTAAAGGTATTTAAGAAAAAAATTATGCATGGACTTATTCATAGGTTTAATGAAAGTAAACTAGAGAAAATTGTTGTAGTTTATCCTATTGTTTTATCTTAAATATACCAAACATCAAAATGCCAAGCATATTTTTTTTGTCAAGCTAAAATGAATCATCAGTGCTCCATATATATTGATAATTTTGGCAACCGCGTCTCTTCATATGCAACTTTTTTCAATTTGACATTTGTATTTTTTAGGGATACTAAAGAATCTGCTGAAGTGAGAGAGAGTGAGAAAGAAGGAATAGACAATCATATTTTGCAACGTTTTTTATTTTTCATATTGAATCAATGACTTCAAAATTAAAAAGAGTTAATAAGTAGATAATATTACAATTTAGAATTCACTTACATTTTGGAAAATAATTTTTAGAAAAAATACTGAAGAATCTGCTGAAGGTGAGAAAGTGAGTGAGAGAAAGAATAGACAAATTAATCCCCCATTATCTTTGGGAAAACACTGGGTTTATTTCGTAATTTTTAAACAATTAAGGAGAAAACATGATAAAAATATTCTAGACAAATATTTAATGCACTACAACTTCAAAACACAAGGTTCATTTGTAAATTTTAAAAAAATTAAGGGCCAAAGGAAGACACAAGATTTATTTTATAATTTTTAAACAATTAAGAGAGAAAATTGACAAAAATACTCTAAATAAATATCTAATGTACCACAATTTTAAAATATATGGTCTAATTTGTAATTTTAAAAATTAAGATGGGAGAAAGGAAAATATAGGGTCCACTTTGTAATTTTTAAAAAATTAAGGGGAGGGAACATGATATATAAATTCTAAACAAATATTAATGTGTCAGAATCTTGTTGACGCGATGCACACGTGTAAGAAAATGTCCGCTACATTATCAAACTGTTAAGTTTTTTAACAAAATGTGGATGAGTGATGAGTTTGAGACATTTTATAAACTTTACTGATATAATAAGAAAAATGAAACTATAATGATGAAATTATAACTCAATCCAAACTATAGTGATCATATATGTAATTTTTTCAAAAATAAATATCGTGAATATAGTTAAATTCATAAACTCATATCATTTCAAGTTAAATTTTAGCTAGCAACTGATGCGAACCAAATCATGAAAGAGATTAATAACAATTATCTGTGTCTTTTAAAAGCGGAAATATCAATCAAGTAATAAAGAAACATTTTTTAAAATATGTGATGAGACCCATCACGTGTGCTATTAAGATATAACTATACAACTTACCGATTAGTTATCGATTAGTATTATAAAAGAAGAAATTTCTTTTTTTTAATATTAATATAACTTTTTTTTTTCATTTCTAGTAAAATGTACACCCTACACATAATAAAATGTATTGTTTGGAGATTAAAAAAGTACTAATTAAGTTATGTCTTTAAGTTTTATTAATAACAAAAATAAATATCACCTTAAAAATGACAAAAATAAATACTCAAGCTCAAATCCCAAAACCCTAATCTCATTCTTACTCTTTTCAATTCTCTCAAATCATTATTTCTCTCGGGGCCCTCTCTAGTGTCGGGATAATGTTGGGAGTCTTCCCAGCCACTAGATCAGGTAAGAAAACTCTCAGCCGTTAGATCAAAAAATAGAGCTTTACATGTTGAACAGGTTGCAGGTTCTCTTTCTTCGAAAGCGTACAAAGGAAGCATTCTCCTTCCTTCCTAAATCACAATTTTCCTTCAAGCTTCACCAAACTCAGTGTAGGGCATGCAATTTTCACCCTCGATCTTCATCTCTCTTCGCCGTCCAGCTCTCTCTCCAACGTCGATTCTTGCTCTTCGTCGTTGGTGCTTTCTCTTGGTCATCAGTGCTCTCTTTCTATCTCTCTCAGTCCCTCTCTTTCTCTCTCTGTCTCTTTCTTTCTACTTAAGGCTCTAAAATTTTAAGTCTAAAACTTAGGCTCCCTCTCTTGGTCGTGGTGCTCTCTCTCCTTCGTCTAGGGCACGCGATTGGTGTGTACAGTTATTCTTGGCATCCCCCTGAGTTCACACTCTATCTACAGCTCAGGCGACTCCACCACCGCTGCAAGGTCACATACACAACAGCTTCCCTCAACGACTTCAATTGAGCTCTCTTATCCAAGCTTTTCTCACGATTTAGCGTTTTGGTTTAGTAAGTTTGCAAGTCATTCAAGTTCAACGATGCTTAGGTATGATCGAGCTATCCATCCTAGATCATTGTTCTTCCTCTTGTTGGAGAAGTTTATGATATTTCAGGTAACTTAAGTTTTCGATATGATAAATGGTCTGTAAATCTGGATTTTGGTTCTAAATGACTTAGGCGGTGGAGTTCTGTAAATATTGGATTCGAGTGGTGTGATTTATTGGTCTAAATTTGTTTTCAATTCATATTTCAAGGGTTTGGGTTTACTTGTTTAATATCTTAATTCATGTGTAGGGATTTTGATATTGAAGATGTCTGAGTTAAAAATCAAGGAATGTCATCTTGAAACTGAAAATTTTGCGGCTGCTTCAATCTCTTCTGTTTCTGAAGGCAATGTCACAGCAATTTTCAAGGCCCCGAGGATAAGCAACCCGGCATTTGCATCGCCTTCTTATCAATAATTTTTTTTGTCAAAATATGTGGATTGTGGACTAATTCTCATTACTGGTAGTTTAGATCAAATACTTACAATACATTTATTTGTCATTTTTTTTATGAATCTTATTTAAGACTGAGTAGCCAAATTAACTTCTTACATTAGATTCTAGAGTTGGAAACACAAGATCACTTTTTATATGTTATCATGACTACCTTAAAGTTCATATGATCATTATTGATAATTTTTTGGTTATGAATTTGAATTTGTAGGAGAACCACTGGCCCAATACGACGTGCTAAGGGTGGTTGGACTCCAAAGGAGGTAAGTATCTTTCTTGCTAGAAAGCTGGAATTATTATTGTAACTTAATGTCAGTTACTGTTTGATGGCTAGCTAGATGGAGATTTTGTTGGATTTGAGTTGGATTTTATGCATTTAATTTGGAAAACTTTGAATATGTTATTATACACACACACCACAAACACTCGCGAATATATATTATTTTTATTGCTAATATGATCCATCATCCGTCATATCCTTGTTTCATTATAAGAACACTAAAATTAGTAGCTGAGATATCTCCCCCTCTCCCCTACTGGTAGGTGTAATTTGTAGTCTAAATATCTTAGAGGGTACTCACTCTTCTTTACTCTTACTTTTTATATGCAAATTTTCTTTAATATATTATTAAGGACAATCTTTCGGTCATGATGTCCTTGATTTGCTACAGGATGAGACATTGAGAAATGTTGTTGCAACTGTTAGTGGTAAGAGATTGGAAGAAAATAGGGGTTTTTCCTCTTTTCCACTGGTGGCATACAATGTTCAGTCAGTGTTCGTTGTATGGCCACACTTTGTGAATTCAATATATGTAAATCAGTGTTTGTGTGGAATTATTTTACAGCTGAGTTTTTCCCTGACAGATCAGAGGTGCAATGTCTGCATAGATGGCAACAGGTTTTTAAACCAAAACTCATTAAAGGACCCTGGTCATAAAAGGTAGATATGAATTTTTCTTCTATCCTTGTTTGTTTTTGCATGTTTGTGATAAATCAAATAACTTTTGTCGTGCTTGGTTTGGTTGAAAGGAAGATGATAAAATCATTGAATTGGTAACAAAATACGGACCAGCGAAGTGGTCGTTGATAGCAAAGTCCTTGGCTGAAAACCATGTTTATAGCAAAATGTGTTGTGATGTGTTCTTTATCATCTGAATTATCCATGTCAATATCCACTTCTTAGTGGCGAAAATCATTTTCTTGCATAGGCTCTTTGTGATGATACTCTAGCATTTTTCAAGTGGTCTTCCTCAGTTTCAAAGAGTGTTGTCTATCAGCAATCCTCTTCAATTCTACTCGACGTGAAGTGGAGAACATGACTTATAGTTGAAGATCGAGAAGTCTTATGATTCTTCCTTCATATTATTAAGATTCTTAGTTATTGGAAATTCGAGGTGTAATGGGGGAATCGATCATTCAATACGTAAATGAAAAAAACACTTGATATATTAGCATTAGAACTTTTACATACTCCATATTGTCTCATGTGACTCAGTATGATAGAATACAAGGAAAATCTAATTATTTGATAATTGATTATTTTTCATAGCGAAGGGATAGAACAATCTTTGTGAAAAATGTTAAATGTGTGAAAATGGTAAAGTGTGAAAGTGATAAAGTGTATGGAAATTACTATATAACACCCCGATCCCTGAGATTTAAACATGCTTGTAATTTAATAATTCAAAAATCTTCAATTCAATTAAAACCCTAATATGAGATAATCCCCAAATTGAAAATCCTAATTTTGAGAAAATTCTCAAATTGAAATTCTTAATTTACCCATGATAGAAAAACTTTGACCTTAAATAGTGGAAGCATTAAACTTATCATTGATCAGAATCTTAATCAATTAATAGTAAAGCGATAAAGTGTCTTAAATGAATAATTAATAAAGCTTCAAAAAACTGAATTAAACTCTGAAATAAAGTCAAAACTTCAAGTCCATAATTCATGAAGTTTTCACTTATCATAATTCGTAGAAAAACATAACGTAAAAAATGTTTTCCCAAGTTATAAATCAATTTATAAACTAAAAACGTGAATTCCTCTTATCGAACTAGTTATGGCAGTCTTCCACTCATGTTGTTAGCCATCACCATCTACATCATAAACCATTATGGGGGGTGAGTATTTTAAAATAACCAGTAATCAAACTCAATAATATGCATCTACATGTCATCAATGCAATCATGACAAAACATAACTGAACTTGACATATATCTAAATGAAATAACGTAAAGTACTTGATCATGACATGGCTTAAGATAACACGTGTCTCAAACAGAATCATATAACACACTTATTCATATCTTGTCTTGGCATAACCCCTAGTTAACAACCTAATAAGAACTTATCACACGTTAACTGGAAAATATCATGACGAATTGGGTGACGAAACAGATGACACCCATTGGGCGACAAAGCTGATGGCACACAGCGGGTTATGAAACAGATGACACACATTAGATGACAGAACAAATGGTACTCATAGGTGATGAAAAATGTGAGAATGCCTAAGTGTATGAAAATAGCTAAGTGTGTTGAAACTGATACATGAAAATGTCAAAGTATGACACAATTACTAAGTAAATGAAAATATGACTAAGTGTATAAAAATAACAGAGTACATAAGTGCATGTAAAAATTACTAATTGAATGTGAATTGTTAAATGTATGAAGATGATCAAGTCACAGAAATGACTATTTGCATATAAGTGGTTAAGTGTATAAAAACATTATCAACGACCTATAATTGAATATGGTGAAAACCGGTCTTGCTCGTTACTTGTCACAAAAACATAACAACATTATCAACGATAATTTTTATCGAGTTTATGAATCAATATTCAATTGTTTCGGGAATTCTTACTCAATCCAATCTAATTTCACATAATAAGTTAATATAGTGAATGTTTGCATTGAGAGAATGATGAAAGTATGGATAAGTGTATAAAAAGGTTAAGTTGTGAGAAATTTTAAATTGTGAAAATGATCAAGGTTAAGTTGTAAAAATGACAAAGTGTGTGAAAAAAGATAAATGCAATGCATAATTTTATGAGTGAGAGAAAGAGATCTAGAATGTACAAGTACATGAATGAAAGGCATAATTGTGTGAAATTAATATGTATGCCTAAGTGTGAAAATATGACTAAGTGCATGAGAATAAGTAAATGAATCAAAACAAGTAGGGCCAAACGCCATAATAGGGACCTAAACGTCATCACCGTATGGCGAGCCACCAGCTATGACTGGCGTTTGGTGCCTGCTGGCCGCGTTTGGTCCCCAAAAGCCAGACACACAGGCGTTTGGTCTCAGTACTCTCTATTAGATCGTGACACGCGCATGTCAACTTTCGGATGGCGTAACTTTTGACTCGGGTGGAACCACATGGGCCATAAGATATCAAATCGACGCCTATTCAGAGATTTACATGTACGACCGGGTTTACTTATCACAGCCCAGTTTTGGGTCCAAAGACATTATTTTAAATACTTTCAGAGGTCTGAAAGCTGTTTCGGTCTTAATTTTAGGCTTTTTCGTAATTCCTATCTCTTTTAATTTTTAAGGTTTTTTATATGCTTATAAATTAAAACATAAATAGTTTGTTTTTCAAGTCTTATGGGGTTATGATTTTTAAAATAAAAGTTTAAAATTTAAATTTTAATATTCAATTTCAAACTTTTAGCGGATATGTTCAATTTATAGATAGAATCCAACCTTGAATGTTATACGTGTTCGTCAAATCGATAAATAAGATTTATCAACTATCATAACATCACGACCTATAATTATATATGGTAAAACTCATCTCGCTCTATACTTGTGACAAAAGCACAACAACATTATCAATGATAACTTTTAAAGACTTTATGAATAAGTGTTCAATTGTATCAAGAACTTTAATTAATCCAATCTAATTTCACATAATAAGTGAGTATCATGAATGTTTTCATTGAAATAATGAGTTTTTCTACTTTTATCGATGATTTTCCCGGTGTACGGTTTATAATTACAAAAATATCAAATTTATAGTTGATTGTGAAGAATGACGATTAAAGCCATATAAATGGCGATTAGGTCCAAAAAAGTGGCCAATGGGAGGGCGACTGGCGATCGCCTATATATACATGGTGTTTGGGGAATGAAACAGGCGATTGGAGGCATAAAACTAGCGTTTGGCTTTGACGATGTGATTAGCACCTTCAGGATGGCGTTTATGGGCTAAAAATAGGCGATTCGCCTATTAGATATGGCAATTAGGTAGTATGTAATTGGTGAACTCTAATACATATTTGGTGAACCTCAATACGTAATTGGGGAACCCAACTATGTATTTGGTGAGCCCCTTCAAGAATTATTATTCTGTACATATTTGATGAACCTCACTACATAATTAGTGAACACCACTACGTAATTGGTGAACCTCTCCAAAAATTGTTAATTTGTACGTAATTGGTGAACCCCAGTACATAGTGGAGTACAAAGGGAATTTTGAAGGGTTCACCAAAATATTTCACGTACAACAAATGCTCCAAAATATTTCACGTAAAAAAATTAATAATATTGGAGGGGTTCACCAAAATATTTCACGCAAAATTAATAATTCTTAGAGGTGTTCACCAAAATTTAAAAATTAATTTTGTTCGAGATATTCATCTAAAATGTAGTGGGGTTCACTATAAATCTAAAAGTGTTCACCTCCAACCTCGGGGGATATACATGTTCGTTAAATAGTGAAAAATTATGAATCGATAAATATAAGATATAATAGTGTGTAAAATGATAAATGTAAGACATAATTGTATGAAAGAGAGAGAGAGAGAGATCTAGAATTTAGATCCATATATAATTGTACTACATACTTATTGATTTCGATTATATACATGAACCGGGATTTAGGAACATGTGCGTTAAATAGGGAAAGAGTATTTTGATTGATACTTGTTGTAAACTCACGACAACATAATCATGAATACGTTCTTAAGCGTTTATGAAGAAGTGTTCAATTGTTTTAACAATTCATCACTAAATTTAAAATATAAGTGACGATACTTTAATGTTCACATCAAAAATCAAGAATCTTGATAACTCTATTTACGATTCTACTAGTATATCCTGATTAATTTTAATGCCAAAAAAATGTCTTAAAAACCATTGTATTAATGCAAAACCGTAAAAAAATAACAAAACTGCCAAAAATGAAAAATACCAGAAACCGCTGTTATTGTGCCCAAAACTACCGGTATGGGATAAAAAACTGCCTGTGTTGGGCCCAAAACCGCCAGTATTAGATGAAAAATCGCTAGAATTGGATGAAAAACCGCCAGAAATTTGATGAAAAGCTGCCGGTATTGGTTAGAGAAACCACCAGAATAGATTGGTGAACCCCACTACGTAATTGGTGAACCCTAGTACGTGATTGGTGAACCTCATACATATTTGGTGAACCCCACTATGTAATTTGTGAACCCCAATATGTAATTGGTGAAACCCACTACGTATTTGATGAACCCCTCCATGAATTATTATTTTGTATGTACTTGGTGAACCACATTACGTAATTGATGAACCCCACTACGTATTTGGTGAACACTAGTACGTATTTGGTGAACCCCTCCAAAAATTATTATTTTGTACGTATTTGGTGAACCCCACTACGTAATTGGTTATCCCCACTACGTATTTAGTGAATCCTAGTACGTATTTAGTGAACCCCTCCAAGAAAAAAATCTATTACCTGTTGAGCTTTGTGTGACCCAGATTACTTCAAAAGCAATCTAAGGGCCACAATGGCCTATCATCAATGCCGAGAAATTATTTCCGCATTGTTATCCATCTCTCTCATGCTTATCTGGCCATGCAACCACACTAGCGGTGGCTCCAGCTTTCCATTGTGTTAGGGCTCTAGCTTATTTGAAAGCACAAATAATGATATGTCACAGTAGTTGTGATATTTACGTCGCGATAACGGCTACATCCTTGGTGAGCTTGCATTGTTTCTCACAATATCATGAGGTTATTGATGGTATGCATCCATGGCTCATGAACTGGTTGAATTATCTATGTACAGGTTTCATCTCATTGCAAAATATGGATTGTTTATGTTATGTAGTGGCATTTTGGAATGGTCATTCTTTCTCAACAACTATTTATAATAACTATAATGGTTAGTTTAAGACTTTTACACCTAAATACAAGTTCATGTATTAATCAACTTTAAGATACATTATTCTGAACTTATACTTGAAATTGAAAAGTTGGAAACTAAGTTATTATTCTGAAACCGTGCGTGGTGTTTATAGCTATTGGTGTGGTCATATTATTAAACTCAGAATATCTACTTAGTAAATTCAAAAGATATTAATAATGAGAAGTTGAAGAACAAAAATTAGAAGTTCTAGTCATTTGACCTAAGCATTGAGTTACATACATGACAACTTCAATAGGGGGCTCCACTCTAGGAAGGCGGGTATGAGGGATCGTTAGACCAACAACAAAACCAACAATGGATGTGTAATTATGGTAATTCCATACCAGGCTCAATATTGTTGTCAACATTTTAGTAATTTTCAGTAATTGATATTCAAGTCTCTTCTGAATCCATCTTTTCAGTGTATATATCTAAAGAACTTCTCTTAGTTTACTATAAACTGAATCTTGGTAGGATTCCAAGAAAATCAGGCATTTTTGTTTACACACCAAACCATTTACCTGTGGGATTATTTTTAAGTAAAAAGAAAGATAATAGAATCTCCAGATGTAAATACCCACCTGTGAAGGAACTGTGAAGGAACAATTCCCGATCGCATTGCCTACTACCTCAAGTTCTTGTTCGTATACCTTGTCTAAATCTTATAATCAGTGAACTTCTTACTGAGTTAGTATATGGCACTTTTTTATCCTACTCCTCTCATCGTGTTGACCAAGACATAACTCATGGATGCTTTCATTGAGGTAGACCAGGCACTGGCGATACCAGGATGGGAGGATTGAATATATATTTCTGCCCTTTGTCAAATGCCTTTTAGCAATCCTCATTCCTTGTGTTCATGTTTTCTAAAAAATAGATGGGGTCTTCCTTGGCATGTTTTTTTCATTACATCCATGAATCAAATATAAATATAAACAAAGAAAAATATGGAATAAAGAAAAAGTTATGGCATGTTCTTTTAAAGATAAATGTTAAACCTAGAATTAAGAATCAAGCCAGGGGCAATAATGAGAATTATAAATTTCTCTATAGACAAGTCTCTTTTTTAAGGTACCAGTCAATATACATGTGTGATGCACGTGTAATTGACTCTAGAAAAAAGTACTTCACCCACCCTTGTAATTTGCTTAAAAGACGCAGACACTCATTCTAGTTTGAAAAAAGATAAATAGGTCCAGTCTATTACAAATGTGTTGGTTTTAGGATGAAATGACCAAAATATCATCGATCAAACTTAGAGTCTTTTGTCATCGAAAGCAAACATTAAGAGAGGCCCGAATCATTTTTTAAACTAATGGGGTATTTCTATACTTTAAGCAAACTATAGGGGTTGTAGAGTACTTTTCCCTTTTTTTAATCTGCACCAAAGTAGATTATTTTTTCATCTGAAAGTTTATTATAACCAGATATTTATTGTCGTCTACCCATTTGAAGGAGATGATTTTGGGGGTATATAAGTTGAGCTCCTGTAGTTCATAGTTTTTTACACAAATTTTAACTGGAGGGTTTAGGATTTAATAGTAATACACGAAGCCACTACCCCCTTTCACTTTTTTCATTTTATCTTTTGTTTGCTACTTTCCCTTTAGTTTTTCTTTCAATGAGCGAACTAGAACTATGTCTGAATTGAATAACTCATTTGTTATAAAAGAAGATAAAAAATCACTATGAATATTAACATATAAGCTTTGCATGGACATGTGATAAAAAATCAGAAGTTTTTCATCTCTTCTATAATAGTAAGCCTTAATATGGAACAAATTTTTATGTTTCATCTCCCCCAAAATTTTCATATTCTCCCTAAACTCATGCTCTTGTATACTTATTTTATTCTTCAGTAAATTTATCAAATTAAACACCTTATCTACACCCACCAAAAACACTACATTTTTTTTGTCCACTCTTCCCTTTTCGTATATTCACTGCTTATGTTATCACTGCTTCTGACTATACCTGATTACCATTGGAGCAACCAGTTTAGGTATCTAAGGATTTCTCGAAATTGAAACATCGCGATACATTTAGCTCTTTTAATTTTGATCTTTTGTCGGATCCAAGTAATGTGTAGAGTCGGGTCAAGTCTTGGGTGTGGGTCATTAGTTTAGTCAATCAATGGTGTTTTAGTCATTTCAATCTAAGCACTAGACCTATTTGTCTTTTTTTCAAACCAGAAGAGTATTTGTGTTTTTTAAGAAAACTACAGGGGGTGTTGGAGTAAAAAACAACATTTTTCAGCTTTGAAATTTAGGAAAACTAAGGGTAAATCTGGTGTTCTAAGACAATTTAATGTTGTTAATATGTAATTTAATGGTTTTGGACATTTTTATCACCGAAAGGAAGGTCTGAGTCATAATTCATACTAGAAGGGGTGTCTATGTTTTTTAAGCAAATTACAGGAGGTATCATAGTACTTTTCCCTTGAATCTAAGATATTTTGAGTTATAATTATTACTTATAATCATGTTATATTTATATTAATTAAAAATGCTACATTTAGCACCTTATAATTTATTTTTAATTTATGTGAATAAAATCAAGACAATTTTATATTGTTTTTGTTTTCAGGAAGACAAAAAATGTCCATTTTTTATAAAAATAGCTGGAGTAAATAATGTAGTTATCAAATTACTTAGGCGTAATGTAAATAATTTTTTACACCAGTGTAATTTTCGTAGCTGAATTAGTTACTTCCGTTATTCTTGGCCATTGCTGCAAAAAAAAAATTCAGGCACTTTTGTAGTTTAAGCTGGAAATGTGACTTTTTTTATTTTTTTTATTAAGAGGTAAATTTTATTCAGTAAAAAATTACATAAAGGCAAGGGGAATACCCCATGACAAGTTTTTAACAAAAGCACATAGGCTTAACACTTGAGATAAAACTTAAAGACAGGTATTAAATTAGATAAAGTGGGATACATCCCTCTAAGAAAGTAATCTACAAGGTAGAGATTGCAATATCCCAATTTTCCAGGAGAACGGGACTTATATGAGCATGTTGGTTCGTAACAATGAACATGACTCTATCTCTTATCATACTTATGATCTTCAGGATAATGGATGAGTCCACAACTTTGCCTAACAAAATCGTCTTATTCCTCTCCACCCACAAATAGTATATGAACACAGTAAAGATGATCTCACAAGAATATAATCCATTGTATAGGCTAGGCAGTAACCTTAATCAGCAATCTCTGCAAAGAAACCTGGGTGTAGAACAAAACAAGTTGCATTGATCAAGAAGTGTCATCAAAATGGATATGGATACACTGCAACAGCAAAATAAATCTTCAACCAACTTTGTACCTTGAGTACAAAATACACGGCCCAAACCAGAGGCTTCACACCATTTGGTGACATGATCCTTGGTGGCTAAACTTATCATGGAAGGCCAACCACGAGATGAAATTTTTTTTAGGAATTTGACGAGAAAATCATATAAGATTATGCATTCCAAATCTATGTCTGTTCTGAGTTAAGGCATTATAAGTACTCTTAATAGAGAAATTCTTTCAGATTATGCATTCCAAATCCATGTATCATCCTTAGTTGATTTAGGGATTGCTAAACTGAGATGGATCCCCCAACGCGTAAATCTCCAATCCTGAACTTCGCCAGTACCACCTACCATCTCTTAATTAAACATATAAAGCAGTGTTTAGGTCCCATCCAGTACTCTACATCAAGTCATTTCCTCCATAATCCACAAAATGCCAGAAGGATACCATAGCTTAGTCAAAATGCAAATCTCAGATCCATTACCAATTATTGATTCACAAACCTTCTAAATTTACTCCGAAGTTTCAAAATTTTCTCCAAAACCAAGAAGTGTCAGCAGGAATTTTAACAGTAAAGATAGAGTAAGATTTGAACAAGTTATGCTTACACCAGGAAGTTGGATCATGTTTTAAAATTTGAGTAAAAATCATTGAACCACGAACGGTTCGTGAGCGGAACATAAATTTTTTAACATCAACCAATTTAATCATATTAAATATTTAAACCATACATCCGATTATGCATAAAAAGTTAAACGTATTCAAAATAGGTAGAAATAATTTTACATCTTTCTTGTATCGGAAAAATTCTGATTTGGTGGAATCCTATTAGTCGTCTCACATTCTTCGTACTTCGTAGAACTCAAATAAATCTTCATACCAATAACCACTCGTAGGATTCATAAGTATATCTCAATTGGATGTAGATCAGGGATAGAGTGTCAGCTCTTAAAACAACTGAGGAAGAAAAAATCAATTTTTTCTCTTCATCTAGTGTATTTCGGCGGCAAGCAAGGGGTGTGAGAGAAACTTTTTATGCTATGTGTAATCACACACTATGTTAGGGTTGAGGTCAACACCATTATATATTAATTTTAGAATTTTCACATATACTCCATATATGTATAATTTCTAAAATTAACCCCCATAATCTATAATTGCCGAAAATTGCATATCCCTTTAAAGCCAATATTATGTCTATTAATTAATTAATTAATTTTTTTATTTACTAATTATCTAATAATTATAAATTAATAAATTGATTAATTTGAACATCAATTAATTAATCTTCACTAATTATGTGACATAACCTATCACAATGGGTTCAGGAAATACATCTTGACCTCAAAATATATTTTGGTCCAACTAATGTTGTTTCTTCTATCCATGTCCTCATGAGTTATTCCTGAGACCGAATGGACCCTCATGAATAAAACTATAGGACTCAAATGTTCGGTGAATTTATCTCAATAAATTTCCGACCTATTTAATACTGACATCGTATAACTCCACTATAGGTTAGATGCCGAATAAACTTTCGATTTATTCGCGCTACATTTTCCGTTGGTGCAAATAAACACTTTTATTTCATGGTCCAGAAAATATTTTAACACATTACCCTTCATGAATATCAATAACAAGAGTGAGACATAAAATTATCATTTTACCCCTCTAGTTATTATTTTTTTAACTCCTTTATTGACTGTGAATAAGAAATGCATAATAGTGAATTGTCTCGTACAGTTCACCATATCTTATTCAATGATTCATTTCGTCGAGTACTGATTCATTTCGTCGAGTACCTAGTTAGGTTAATTTTTTCACACACTCATCAATAAAGCATAAGGTGATATTGTTGTATTTTGCAATCTAACCACAAATTTTCATATATGTGAATCACGCATCTCCAACATAGTTGAATTACGATCCCATCAGTTGAGGTATTATCCAGTAATTCAAATTCACTCCTTTGACATATCAAAGATCGTAACTAACTAGGTCAAGTTTCGTATTCATATTAGGATTATGGTAATTATGAATATACCCTTATGGTGGAACAAATAGATTTAGAGTTAGATGAATGGCTTTGCTCCAAACTAATTTATTACTAGTCTATTCAACATGTTTCATAACATGTATCGGTCAACCGTTAGAGTCTCCATTCCATGCCCTGAGACTGGCATCATTTGGTTCAACCTAACAGTCATAATCAGACTCGATTGCCCAGTCAATCCTAAGACTGGGAATAACGTTCTAAACTATTTCAGAAGAGTTTGTTTGGAAGACCAATAAGTCTTTGCACTTCTTACGTTGACAATAATTCCAGGACTTGAGTAAACTATAAACACACTTTAATTAATAAAAAACTTTCATTCACTCATTAAGTTCAGTAATACAAAACGTCTGAGAAATAATTAAATACTCATAAATAGTTATTACACCCTACTTTTTGAACATAATTCTAACACAGGAAATCCACAAAGAGTCTCTTGATCCGGTGGCCAACCTTGGAAAATGCTTAGTCGCTGCAACAACAGTCCAAGTGGTCAAATCCTTGATGCCTAATCCACCCTCCACTAAGGGAAAACATACCATTTCCCTGCTTAGTTTAGCTCCTCTAATCACTTCAGAGTATCCATTTCATAGAAAGTTTTTTAAGATAGAATTTTGTCTCTTGATCACCTATTTAGGAAGAATCATGGGAGCCCAAAAACCCTAGATAGTAGTTAGAATGGCTTTTATAAGTGGAAGCCTCCCTACATATTAGAGGTTGTTTTCCCCAGGTTCTTGTTCTTTGAACAAGTATGTCAACCAACATATTACAATGCACCTTGTTTAGTTCTGTAGAAATTAAGAATGCCAAGGTACTTTACTCGAAGCTCACCTCCGTTGAATCCAGTTTTTGTCATTGTTTGATATTGCACAATTTGTTCTACACCAGAGAAAAACACCTGGCTTTTTGCTTCATTTGGTTGCAAGCCTGATAGAACTGTAAAAAGATCAATGTTTGCCTTGACAGTTTACACCGAATTCAGATCGCCTTTGCAAAACACTAGTAGATTATCTGTAAAATACAAATTAATATCTTGTCCCTTTTGCATCTCTAAATTGAAAAGATGCAAGTGTTTCACACTGGTTTAAAATGCCAGTTAGCACTTCTATAAACAAGATAAAGAGATAGGGAGATAAAGGGACTCCCTGTTTAACCCTCTTCCACAAGGAAAAAAATCCTTACAAGCTTCCACTGATGTTGATGAAGTAGTATGAGCATAGTAGTCAATTCTGTTCCGTTGCAACCGGAACTTACAAAATATTCTGGTTCTGGCTTGAGAACGAAACGAAATAGGGGGCTCAAATATTTCAAAAATATTTGGGTTCAGTATAATTGTAAACAAGTATTCTTAACACAATAACAACTGGGTCATTGGCGATGGGCGTTGTTGTAAGGCGTGCACGCTTCTACGTCTTGGGTTCGAATCCCAAGGCATGCTATACTGTTATTTCAGTATTTTTTTTAGAAAATTATGTTTCTACTTTCTTCTAATCTATAATATATTAAAAGTAACAAGACAACGAGAGTCATTTTTAGATCATTTTGTCCATCTAGAATCTAACATTTTCTTAAAAAACCATCAAGATATTAACTCAATAATAAATTTTAAGTGTTTATTTCTCATAAACATCCACAATACTATTAGTAAAAATGTTATCATTAAGTTGTCTTAAATTAACCTTACATTACTTTTACTATATACATTTAGACTGAAAATTTTTAATTTTGAAAAACGTAACTGAATATTTAAGATTTTGGTTTGAAGAGTTAGACCAACTTTATAAAAGATTGATGTATTACTAATAATGAGTTATGAAAATCAGTATGTTAAAATTACTAAACGAGTTCAATAAATATAAATAATATATTATAAGTTAAGAATTACACCTATCTATAAGCACATCTTCAATAATAATACATTAAAGTCACATGAGAATAAACACATTTAATGAATGATTTTATCTAAGTTATTTACCTTTTTAATGCTACCATTTATTATTTGATACACTCAAATGTAATTAATTGACGAATATACTTATACATACATTTAACCGGTTCACTTAATAAAATTAAATAAAAATATTTTAATTACTCTTTTAAACATATTAATTAATAATTTTGATTAATTAATAATTAATTAAGAAACTTTTGAAATTTATTGTGTTTATTAATTTATTAACTTTGGCTTTTTATCTCTCATTCGCTGCATACTTCTTTTGTTACAAAAAAAATAGTTTATATTTGTTCTCATTTGCACATACATTAACACGAAAAATCAGTTAATCAAATTTTGGTAGCCTATCATAAGTTTAATACTTTCATCTTCTACAGATAGTATTAAACCATAGAACACAAAAATATTATATGTTTTAAAATATTATACCACGTACGCACGTAGCACATGACTAGCGAGACTGAGTTCTCTGTATATTTTACTTTATACTACTTTATTATAGAAAGGTTAACTTATTATTCATTTTTATAAATAAAAATTTAGTAGCTAAACATTAATTATATGATTTTTCTAATGAGAAATATGTGTTGATATTGACTAGAATTAACTTACTGTATGTTATTAAGTCTTTATTCCAATTTTTTCACCTATATCATTTATGATAAATTTTATAATACAATTTTATTTGACCGGAATTTTTTCCCAAAACAGAACACCAAAAACCAATATATCCAAAATATTCCATTTTTTTTCAAAAAAAACCTAAATAATCACCGAAACGGAATTGACTATTATGAGTATGAGGGAGTAGTCAAACTCTCCATAACTCAATTTATGAACTTGGATGGAAAGCCAATACACAAAATAACCCTTGCTAGGAAATACCAACTAACAATGTCATATGCCTTGAAAAGGTCCACTTTAAGAGTGCATGTAAGAGTTAAAGACTATCTGTGATGGCCTCTTATAAGCTCCTGAGTGAGAAAAATGTTATGTGATATATGTCTTCCAGGTATATGAAGGAATCAACGTAGGACTCATGTCTTTTTCTTCTTCAACAAACCAAAAATTTCGGCCATAGCATATTAATTATGAAAAACACTATGCTTCAAAAAACAAGAAGAAGATAAGCTGTTGGGAATTATAAGGATAAAAATTGGCTTTTTAAAATAAGACTGAGCTAGTTTTAAAATCACTTTATTAACTACAGGTATCCACGCCGTGTCACTAGTTTAATAAACAAGTCTTGCCACAATGTAACCTAAATCTGGGGCTAGTAAAGAGACCATAAAGATAAAAATACATTTGGGTAAATAATTAATAAACTTTATCGATTAAACCCATAATCAAATTTATTTTACAATAACTCCACTATAAAATCGTAATTAAACTTTTAGTGTATTTTATATTACTCAAGGTAACTATTATTGACCTATTATTCATTATGTAATGCCCTTCCATAATATAATATCATGTATAATCGGGTTAATTATTATCTACCTAATATTTATGCACATCTTGATATCTTTAAGTTTCAAATTCATTATACTGGTAAAGTATGATAATTTTCATACTAGAAGCTTCAAGTAAAATTATCAAATCTCTAGTAATCCACCAGAGATACTAAGCGCTTAGTTTACTATGACCACATAAATGAATTACCTAAGAGGTACTATGTCATTTAATTAAAAGTGTCTATGGATTTTACTATTGAGAATCTATGGACTCACTATCTAATAACTCAGTCATCCAACATACAGAATATGCCGACTCATAGAGTCTCATTCTTAGTAAGTCAAAACAACTAAGTCATTAAATATGAACTCATAACTCTCTCAAGATTGAAAGCACGCATAAAATAATAGCAATGAGTCATGATTTTCATTTGATACTATTTTGCTGAAAATCAGATTCATCAGTCCTTTCAATGCATTCCAAATACACTAGTACATTAACTAGAAACTCCACCCAGTGACCAATGTAAGTCATGCTACATAATAGAGTTAATGAACTATAATCTTTTCTTAGCAAAGTGCCCAACTTCACTAGACTGTGAAATTAAGTATTTATAAGTCATAAAAGACTATTGGTTAAATAGCTTGTTCCCATGAGCTAAACTCCATAGGACCCATAAACCAAGACTATTATGCTTGTGGACTTTTTATAAGAATGTATTGCACATAATATAAGAATAAACTATTTATTATTAATCAGAATTAAATGTCTTAATAATATAATAGAATTTTAGTGCTTTTAAGGCACAATCCTAACAGTACAAATGTTATTTGAATTAAGCTATTGAGCTTAGGTAAGATGGCCTTAAGCATATTATCTATTATTTTTGTGATGCACTTATAATTAAACTAGGTTACAACATGTAATAGATCTATAATCTGTGGCTTTAGTTGGATTAAGTACCTTGGAATTAAAGTTATGGTAGTAGCATTGAAATGTTTCAAGATCTCCCCATTTCTGGAAAAACTCAAGTTTAGTTGCATGAACATCTTTACCCACAATGTGCCAACTCTTTCTGAAAAAGCCAGCAGAAAATCCATCTGGTCATGGGGTTTTTCTATCTTTAAAAAGAAAAATGTGTCCCTAACCTCTGCTTCAGTGAAATCATGTATGAAAGAGTCATACCAATCATCTTGAACTTTTACAGACAACAACCTCTGAACAATGTCCCAATTTACAACAGGGATATGTCTTTGAGTTCCCAGCAAGTTCTTATAGAAGTCGAGGATATGCATATGAATTGCGCAGAGGTCTTCCATGATATTACCATTGCTATCAGTAAATTGAGCAATCTGATAATTAGATCTGTATTTTTTAACTACTCTGGAGAAAAATGTTGAGTTGTTGTCTCCTAGGTTCAGCCATGAAATCCTAGATTTTTGCATATAGAAGCTTTCCGCAATAAGTTTCCAGTTGAAAAAATATTTTGAGGCCTCACTAGCTTGTTTCTTTTCTGTTATTTTATTTGTTGATATATTACTATTCAACTAAGTCGTAGAACATCATGCATATCCTAGAAAATAATTAAGAGTATAAAGTATATATGTGCTCTAAAAATTTGAAAGAAATTGACACATCATGAGAATCAAATTATTTATTTATAGTTTTATTTTGAACTTGGTCTTCCTTTTTTCATTTATATTTCAAATTTAATTTTAGTTTGTAAATTTGATGTAACTATATTTATCGAACATATTAATTATACTAACATATTAGATATAGTATAGCTAAAGTTTTTAAAAGTATAGTATAATTAAATTATATTTTAAATTATGCTATTTAAATGTTATAGAGACAATTCACTTTTCCTCTGTATTAAAACAAATTAGTACAAATATGTAAATTTATTTACAACTTTTTAAATAACTTGTTACAATTTATCCAAAGTATCAATTTAAAATGTCTTTATTAATTACTTAATTTTTCAACTTCTTTACATTGGTGACTGAAATTAAAAAATTAATGACTACATTGATCAATCTATTATAACATGTAAAAAAATTCCAAGTTCAATATAAGGTTATTTTAGGTAATATGTCAATAATTAGTACACAAAATTGTCTAAAAGTGATTATCATCTCCTCCACACTTTTAATATGTTTTAGATGAAGCAAAAATGATCTTTTACGATAAAACAACTAATACGAAAAAATCCTGAAATACATACTTCATCCCCCATGCATATCTCCTCTGAGATTTTTCTATGTTTTCACCTTGCTGTGTGTTTTATTGTTGGTGTCATTATCGCCATTTCGTGGGTGGTGGTTTTCGAAAGCCCCCAATTGTAAATAATATTTTACCTTGTGTATAAGTTTTTCTTACCATGTGAAAACAAGGCTTTACTAATTAAACACAATGTTTCTCTATATAATAAAAAACTTACTAATTAAGTAAAATGTTCACTCAGTGAACAGACAATTTCTATATGTAAACATCTTTTAGTCTTTGTAAGGAGGTGTTTGCTATCCTGAAGAAGAAGATTAGTCCGGTTAATTTTTTTGAAAAAAAATTCTATTTTGCAGTCAAAAAATTTTAAGGGTCATTTTTACATTTGAAACTTAAAATAGAGTCATTCCCTATGATTTCTCTAAATAAAAAAGTGTCCTCGGGCCAGGTCCCTTTGTCAAGGGGAGCTGAAATTTTTTTAAAACATAAAGTCTGCAATAGTCATTTAATTTCTACATAAAAAATCATTGTTTTGTTTTAATTTAGTAACATATATATCAAAGTAGACTGGCGTTCAGTTAAATTCAAAGATCAATTGTGAAATATATATTCAGGGATAGAACCAATATCATCTTCAAGCGGTCCCTAAATTTTAAAATACAATCTTTTAATCGATCATAATAAAAATACTACATAAAAGAAAATTAGGCTTTGCAAAATGTTGTTTCTTGTTTTGTTTTGACTTGGTGATATATCAAATTAAAGAAAATGTGCATTGATTTTGTCTTTATCTTAACAATGTGGCTTTTCGGCTGAATTATTGAATTGTGATTTTATGTAAATGTGAAAACGTTAGTGTTTATCGTGCGTATTAAAGATTGATGATGGACAATTACAAAAAGGGGTGTGAGTGTTTTTACATGTCCAAAGAACATGACTTGCAACTAGCGATTAAAGCATGAATTGTAATGTGAGAACTGAAGATTATTAATGACTATCGAATCGTGGAATATTGGCTGTATATTTAAGCTGTAAAGTTTGCAATTCTTTTGTAGATTTGGACTTTTACCACTTGCTGATATCTTTAGTTCATCATATTTACATTCAGTTCGACATATGCTTTTTTCAGTGCGAATTACCTGCTGCCATCTCTTAATGCTACTACTATTGTACTTATTCCTAGAATTATATCCCCAATTAATATGTCTAAATATTTTCCGATAAGTCTATGTAACGTGGCATATAAAATTATCACAAAAATTCTTGCTAATCGTTTGAGGAAGTATTATCTCCACAATTAGTGGTCCGTTTCAAGGTACATTCGTCCCAGGGAGGCATATCACTGACAATATCCTCATCTCTCATGAAATCCTTCATTCTATGTGGATCAGAAAATCAGGGAGGAACTTTGAAGCAGTCATTAAGGAGGACATGTCAAAAGCATATGACCGGATTGAATGACAGTTTATTAATAAAACCATGAAAAAGTTTGGATTCCCAGAAAATTGGTGTGAGTTGATCATGTTATGCATATCATCAATGGTCCATAATGTTATGATTAACTGTGAGACATTTGGAAATAATTCTCTCCAAAGAGGATTTGGTCAAGGGGATCCTCTCTCTTCGTATCCCTTCATTCTTTAAATGGAAGCTCTTTCTTTATCACTAGTTCAGACAGAGGAGCGCAAGAATTTATGGGATTTCAAATAAGAAGAGGGGTCTCTCTACCTTTCATCTATTCTTAATGGACTCGAGTTTTAGATTTTGAAGAAAAATTAATGAATCGTGATAAGTTCATGGACGGAATTTAAAAAAAAATCATACAAACGTTTAATCCAAATAAACACAAAACTAAAACTTTCACAAAATATGTATAATCATATAAACGTATTGAGAAAAAATTGAAACAATTTATACATTTTCAATTAATGAAGAATTTCTTATTTGAAGGGATCCGATTCTCTATCTCACTTCTCGTTCTTGAGATTCACAGAGCATCAATTGATCCTTACACCGATAACCACTCGATAGAGTCAAAAGTAAATCTCTTAAGGATTTTCATAGTAATTGAGTGTGAGCTTTCAAAACAACGATTGAAAGAGAAAACTAAATTTTTCTCATCCCCCATTATCAAAATCAGTGGCAATAGTGTGTGGGGAGGAAAGAGAAATTTTTTCTTCTCTAATCAACACACTTAGAGATAAGGTTAGCGATAGCAAAAAGGATGCAAAATCTCATATGATAATGTCAAAATATCCCCACTCCCTGCACTGCGATGTGCGATTTTTACATCAACCCTAGAACCAAAATTGTGTATAGATTCATCATTCCAAATTGATGAATTAAATTGATCTCTATCAATTAATTAATTAATTTTCTTATTTACTAATCATCTAATAATTAAAAAATAAAAAAATAATTAATTTGAACTTTAATTTTACTCTTCACTAATTTAGTGATGACACTCATCTCATATGGGTTAGGAAAGTGTACCTTGTTCCAAAACATGTTTTTGGTCCAATTGTCGTTATTTCTCATTCTTGTTCTTATGAGTTACTCCTGAGACCGAATAGACTCACATGAATAAAGTTATGAGATTCAAATACCCTGCTAATTTTTTAACATATATTCCTGACCTATTTAATCTCAACATCGTACGACTCCACTATATGTTCGATGCCGATAGAACTCTCGATTCATGAGCTCTATATTTTCTATTGTGCAAATAAACATTCATTTTCATGGTCCACAAAATATTTTATGATACTTCGTTAATATCAGTAACAATAGCGAGATATAAAATTATCATTTTACCCCTCTAGTTATTATTTCCTTAACTCTTTTATTGATTGTGAATAAGAAAGACATATTAGTGAAATGTCTCATATAGATCACCATATCTTATTTAATGACCCATGTCATCGAGTATCATGCTCGATTTATTTATTCACACGCTCATCAACAAATCATAAGGTGATATTGTTGTTATTGCAATCTCACCACAAATTTCATATATGTGAATTACGCAACTCCAACATAGCTGAATCACAAGCCCAACAGCCGAGGTATAGTCCGACAATTTGAACTCACTCATTTGGTATATCAAATATCAGAAGTAACTAAGTCAGCTTTCTTATTCACCTCAGGATTAAGGTAATTATGAAAATACACTTAAAGTATAATAATTAGATTTAGAGCTAGAGAAACGGTTTTGCACTGAACTAATTGTTAACTGGTGTTTTCAACATATTGTCTAACATGTCTAGGTCAACCGTTAGAGTCTCCACTCTCATGCCCCGAAACTGGCAATTCTTTGATTCAACCTAAAAATCATAATTAGATTCAATTGCCTAGTCAATCTTAAAACAACGAATAATATTTTGAACTATCTCAGACGAGTTTGTCTGGAAGACTGCTCAGTCTTTACTATTCTTTCGTTGATAATAGTTTAAGGACTTAAGTAAGTTATAAACACAATTTAATTAAAGGAACCTTTCATTTATTCATAAAACTCAATAATACATAAAATGTCAATAAATAACTATTCACTTATAAATAGTTATTACACCTTACTTTATAGACAGAATTCCAACAATCTCTCACATGGAATAAAGTAGGCTGGTACAATCCCGTATCAACATGCCCTCCAAAAGACCATCAAAGGCTTTACTGCTTAAAACAAATCCTCGTGAATGGATCTTCCAGGCTGTTTACCATCGACATGTGTATTACTTGAACATCTTCTCACTGAACTATCTCTCTAATGAGATGGTACTTCCGCTCTATGTGTTTGGATCTTTTGTGGCTTCTCGGTTCTTTCGAGTTTGCTACAGCCCCACTGTTGTCACAATAAGGTGTCATGGGTTTGTCAGCATCTGAACAACTTTCAGAGTCTTTAGGAACTTTCTAAGCTAGACAACCTCATTTGCAGCTTCACAAGTTGCCACATACTCAGCTTCCATGATAGAATCAACAATGCAAATTGCTTGGTACTTCTCCATACTACTGCTCTACCATTCAGGATGAACCCCGATCCTGATGTGGACTTTCTAGAATCCTTATCCGTTTAGAAATCAGAGTCGGTAAGACTCGTCATACTCAAGTATGTAGCTAGATAAATAAGCATGTATTTTCTCGTTCTCCTAAGGTACTTGAGGATATGCTTTACATCATTTCAATGCCGAGTCCAAGATTGATGAAAATGACTCTTCACGCCTATTGCATAGCAAATATCTGGCATAATGCAAAGCATTGCATACATGAGACTTCCTACGACTGATGCATGAGGAATCTTTCTCATGTCTTCATCTTCTTGAGGAGTCTTGGGAGACTACTCCTTGGAGAGGTTGACTCCATGCTTAAAGGGAAGAAATCCCTTCTTGGAGCCTTGCATACTCAAGCGATCAATCAGCTTATCAATATAAGATGTTTGAGACTATGTCAATGATCTATTCTTCTTATCACAAAAGATCTAAAATACCTATGACAAAGACAGATTCTCTAAGATCCTTCATATCAAACTGTTTTGCAAGCCAAATCTTGATATCAGACAATTTTCCTATATCATTCCCAATGAGTAGAATATCTTCCATGTACAAAACCTGAAAAACCACATTTCCTTTGTGTATCAGATAATACACACAAAGTTCATCTACTAACTGCTCAAAATTGAAGTTCTTGATAGTTTCGTCAAATCTGATATTCCACAAATGGAATGATTGCTTAAGTTAAAAAATGGACTTTAGCAGTTCATAAACCTTTCCCTCTTGGACTTTCTCCGTGAACCCGTCTAGTTGAGGCATATAAATGCGCTCTTCAAGATTACTATTCAGAAAAGCATTCTTGACGTCCATCTGTCAGATTTCATAATCGAGGGCAGCAGCAATGGACAAGAGGATTAAGATCGATTTAAGCATGGCCACCGGTGATAAAGTATCCTCATAGTCAATACCTTCCTTTTGGGTGTAGCCCTTGGCTACAAGCCTGACTTTGAATGTCTTTACATCCAAACTCTTCTTCTTATAAATCCATTTACACCTTACAGGTTTTACCCATTCAGGAGGATCTACAAGCTTCAAGACTCTGTTTGAGTACATCGATTGTATCTCCACGTTGATGGCTTCTTTTTATAGGTTTGCTTCAGGACCAGCCATGGCCTGCGAGTAGGAAATAGGTTCATCATGATCCTTATCTAAGATTGCAGTCAAGGCATCTCCATAAGACATGTACATGTCATATTGTCTCACAACCCGCCCACTACGCTGAGGCTTCAGGTCTTGTTGTGGTTCTTCCATTATTGAATCTTGAGCAGGTCTTGATGAGGGAGTTGGTGTCCTAGCACTCAATAATTCCTCTAGCATAATTGTCATTCTCGGGTTCACACTTCTTAGGTAGTCCTCTTCAAGAAAACACATATTCGTGCTCCCGAAATTTTTCTTGTCGATTGGACTATAAAAGACGTATCCCTTCGTTCTCTTGGGATATCCTACAAACAGGCATAATCTGATCGATTGGCCAACTTACCTGTATTCAGTCTCAGAACGTGTGTTGGGCATCCCCATATTCTTAGGTGGCTTACGGACGACTTTCATCCAGTCCATCTTTCATATGGTGTACTAGGAACCATCTTTGACAGAACTTGGTTCAGAATATTGTCGGTCATCGCGGTGAAAGCGTGTGCCGCGTGGTCATTTAAAAAATTAAACTTTTAATAAAGATCAAATCTTTTAATAAAATATAACTTACGCTACGCCACAATAACCAAAGAAATTTTTTTATTGAAAACTTTTTTTTGATCAATTAGGATCCATTATATATTTATACATAAAATCTACAACATACAAGATTATGAATAATATACCTCTTATAGTATATATCAAGCGCCCTTGCAAAATCGATTGATCCTCCATCCCACGAAACTATTTGAAAGATCAGTAGACTCCGAGATCCAGACCAAGATCTTCCAAGTCAATCAATAACGTACTAGGAAGTGTGTGAGCACGTAGAATGTTACAAGACATTTTTCCAGTCTCTAGATGTACACAACACATGAGATTTAGAGATTTACTGAGAATGACTTTAGTGAGATGATTCTCTAAAGAACGTGATGATTATTCTTTTAGAGATTTGATTAACTTTTAATCGTACAAAAAATTACTCTGACACCAACTGCGTTTTTCATTCAATTCTTGATTGAGGAACTGATGAACTAGTGAATTAATTCATCAACTGAGGCCAATAGAATAATATATGCATCTTTTCTAGATAATGGCGTATCATATATTTTAGAGATTATTAAAAATTAATATTTCATTTTAAATTACCCAATATAGTGGGACCCACTATATAATGGTGCATAATTGCAGTGCCACACAGCACTGCAGTTGGCGTAAATCATCACAGTGTCTCAATGCATTGTGTGTCACACCACACTGTAGTGTCGTGTGGCAGTGCAGTGTTACACGCCTATTGTTGTAATGACACATGGCACTATAGTAGTACATGGTGATCTATGATTCCCAATCATTGATCGAGACGTGATAGTTACCTAAATTAAATATTTATTTCAATCAGATAAATATCTAAATATCAAGTAATTCAAAATTAACATATCTGATTATCCTTATCAACTAAATTATCTATTATTTCACAAATAACATATTTAGTTTATTCAAATTATTATCTAATAATAACTTAATTATCTAATTTTCTGAATTAGATATTCTATCTCACTTCTCGATAATTAAAAAAATAATCGATAATTATTTTTATATATATAATTTAATTAATTAATCACACATAATTATCTCATAATCATGTACTTGCCCCAGAATAAAAATTCATTTGCAAGTCAGTCCTATGCTCATGTCCCGAAATATTCACATCCTAGACTGCGTAGTATAGAGGTGACTTGGGAACCATGAACCTATAATCCTAAACTCAAATAAACTAGATTATTAATTAAAGAATTTAATTAATAATCTTATTTATTAATTCCATTATTTCTTCACTATAAATATGGAATTGAACTCTTAGTGATTATAGAATGTATTTACATAGTATTCTCATGTACTCCATTGATATGATCATTTCATGTAGTTCTGTCATTCAATTATTGGTTCGTAAATTAGAACTAGAAAAAATTACAATTGTACCCCTCTAAATACCTCTTGATCCTTAAGCTCAATAACCATTCAGTTTCAAAATTAACACTTAAGGGAACCAATGTACGATCAGTTAGAAAAGAGGGGTTAACATATCTTTAGCTGTTTGAGAAGCCTATATAGATGGTCCCTTTCAAAAAATAGATCAACACTAATGTCACCAGAAAAAAAAACACAAAATAAATCATGTAGCCAATTCCAAGCGACAAGCATCAATAGGAATATTGCATTCCAAATCTTACAAGATCATGTTCTCAGCCATCCACATCACTGAATCTCCAAAACAAAAGTCACTAGCTTTTTTTACAAATAAACCTTAGTGAGTGAATCAAAAGATCCATTAGACATGCATAAGAGTTCATGACTACTCATGATTCAGACTGATCTACATATGTTCAATGAATTGATGTATATTAAATATTTATGATAAACGGTATGTTGATAAAGATATTAATTCACATCAGTCAAGTCATATATAATCTCAATTATATAAAGTACATTAACTACGATGTCCATATATATCAATGATCTGGATCTAGATCACACGCATTCATAATGCTTAGTGATCTATACTAGTAATCATTGATTAAATATTTCATAGTTTAATATGTTGCTGACAACTTTATTCATTATCTATGATCTTAATCATCTTATACAAATACAATGTCATAATCTCATTAATGAATATGAAATTTTCCGATATTTATATAAATTATTCAACAATAATTTAAAAGAACAATTATGAGAAAAATATAATTCTCATTAAATTTCATATCAAAATGTCAATACACATGCTTTGAGGGCATAACTCCCAACAAATATATGTCGTTGTTTTCAAGGCATATCCCCAGAACGAATCTGGGAGGGATAAGTAACTCATCATGGATCTAACCATATCTAATAGAGTTCGATTCCTTCTCTCTGACATACCATTCTATTATGGACTGTTAGGTGTTGTAAACTGAGAAAGAATATCTTCTTCCTTAAGAAAGTCTTCAAATTCTCTGTGCAAGTACTTTCCACCATGATCAGATCGTAGTGTTTTGATTTGTTTCTCTAATTTCTTCTCAACCATAGCTTTGTACTCTTTAAAGTTTTCAAAGGTTTCATTTCTTCTCGACCATAGCCTTGTACTCTTTAATGTTTTTAAAGGTTTCAGACTTTTGACGCATTAGATAAACATGTCCAAAACATAAGTAGTCGTCTGTGAAAGTGATAGTTCATCAATTATACATTTCTTTTATTATTATTTCTCTTGTAATAACTCTGGTTAATTATTTTTTTGTGGGGGGATCTTACTTAATTTTCATTTTATGGTTCTGGGACAGGAAAGAAGCAAAGATAAAGCTAAAATATTGGATTTTGTCGATGTTGGGTTATAAAGGAATTCTGTCACTTTGTTGGTGCATTAGTCGTGGGCAAGGCTTCTTTGCTGCCTACGAATCGAAAAGGATGACAGATCAGATTTTGATTTTGTTTAAATTTGAAAAACTTCCTATCTGGTTTGGAAGTTATTTTGGGACAATCAGGGAAGTCAAATTTGAGGAGGATTCATCTATAATAGGGATGCAGATATATTTTCCTATTTTATCTAGGTTTAGAGTTTATCAAAGGATGTATATATTTTGTTTTGGGGGTCGGTTAAGGGGGCACTTTGGATTATTTTCAAAATTTTGTTTTTTCTCTTGGCAATTATTATTCAAACCTAGAACTGCTATTTACTCAATTATGAGTAACTATATCTCTTATCTAGTCAGAGGTTAATTGAAGATTGGTATTCAAAGAATTGTGAGATCTATATTTATTTTATTCTTTATTGTTTTTATGTTTATGCAATTCTATACTTCATATTATTAGTGTTGATTTCGTTTTTGTAAAAATGACCAGTTGCATGAATTAAAATTCATATTCGTAGGCAATTAGAAATTCATATACGTAATTGTATGACTTTTTAATATTGTGGAAAAAGGTATCCTCAGAAAATATCTTTGGATTGCGTATTCTAACTTAAATAAATAGCCGCTTCGGTGTTTATTGGTTAGAATCAGATTTTTCTAGTTTCTAATGCTATTGATAAATTATAATCTAAGAGCTTCTCTAGGTTTATTTGTTACTTGGAGAATAGTTAATCCGCTTGACCTAATTATTCTATGATTTAAGGAGAAATTGATTATGCAGGGCTGACCGGTAATTATAACTGATTCGTTTAATTAATAAAAGTAATTCTTTGCTTCAATGATCAATCCACCAATCTGAAAATTAATCCTTTGGCTAGAAGTTTTGATAATTTGATTTTCATTTTGACTGACTTACTTCTGTTAATTTAATTTAATTTAGTTTATTGTCATTAGCTTTTATAATTTCTAAAAGCCTTTTGATTATTTGGTTTATTTCTTGGCTAAAGAAGAATTGAAATCATCCATTTCCTTGAGAAGACGATCCTACTCACTAGTACTACAACATATCTACTTTAAGATTGAGTTGGTTTTATTTTTGGTGGATTCGACACCCATCAAATTTTGGCGTCGTTGCCGAGGAAACAATTACTAATTGATTGTTATTCTTTTGATGACCAGGTCCAATCGTGCAGGAGAACAATAGTACGATTCTGAAATTGAGAAGACCGTAAAAAGACTGAGAAAAGAGGCAAAACTCAGAAAGTAACGCTTAACGGGTATTTCACAAAGCATCGAAGAAGAGACAGCTAACAATTATCTGAATCCTCTAGTGATTCAGATTTAGAACAAGTTGATATGGCTGAACGGAGATCAATGAGGGACATTACAACCCCTCTGGTGGATCAACCCCCCTCTTTGCATCACCTATCCTAATTTAACGGTGAATTTTGAGCTCAAACCAGGCCCAATTTAGTTGCTGCTCAAGTTTCATGGGTGAGAGAATGAAAATCCTCACAAGCATCTTAAAGCGTTTCATGTAGTTTGTGCTAGAATGAAGCCACAGGGAGTAACTGAAGATAATGTTAAATTACATACTTTTCCTTTTTCATTAGAAGATTATGCTAAAGATTGGTTGTTTGATTTGGCCCCATGTTCTATCAATTCATGGACAGACATGGTGCGGTTATTCCTAGAGAAATTCTTTCCTTCATCTAGAGCAATCAAGATCAAGAAAAAAATCACAGGGGTCAGGAAAAAGGCATGCGAAACTCTATATGATTATTCAGAATGGTTTAAAAGCCTTTGTGCAAATTTTCCAGAACATAACGTGTCGGAAACAACCCTCATTGAGCACTTTTATAATGGACTTTTGGAAATAGAAAGCCAGATCGTAGATACAGCAAACGGAGGTGCCCTTTTCACGAAATCTCTTGAAGAAGCTAGGCAATTGATTGACACCATGACTGGTACCTCAAGGCAGTATGAAAATCAAGAACTTTCAAGAAGAACCAATGAGGTAAGATCTTCCACCCTTGAATCTCAAATTCCGCAATTGACTACTATGTTCAAAAATTATGTTGAAGGGAATTCTGAACAAGCTAAAGTTTGTGGGATTTGCGCTCAATCAAATCATCCAACGGATATGTGCCCGACACTTTAAGAAGATGATTCGCAGCAAGTTAATGTAATAGGAAACTTTCCAGGGCCTCCATAAAGAAGATATGACCCATATTCGAACACATACAACCCTAGATGGAGAGACCATCCAAATTTCAGCTATAGACAAAGGCCGCAAAACTCTTAACAAAATCAGTATAGACCACCACAACAGCAGCCATCTTCATCCAAGCAAGGTATGTCACATGAAGAAATTATGTCACTTACTAACAATACTTTGCAATTTCAACAGGAAATGAAGGCAAGCATTCAAAACCTGGAAAATCAGATGTGCTAATTAGCAACATCTGTGGGTAAGCTAGAATCGCAAGGGAAATTACCATCCCAAACGGAGGTAAACCTGAAGCAAAATGTAAGTGCCATTACCTTAAGAAGTGGGAAAGAGTTACTAGACACTGGTCGTGAAACAAGTCGTGGGCATGGGCGTAAGATAGAATCAGAAATAGAAATTATGGTTCAGCCCCAACATTCAGGTCAGTATAGAGAGCTCAAATTTGACCAACCAGAACAAATGGTGATTAGACCTCCATTTCTAGAAAGGTTATCTAAAAATAAGAAAAAAAGGAATTCAAAGAAATCTTAGATGTATTCGGAAAAGTTGAGGTAAATATCCCCTTACTCGATGCTATAAAGAAAATGCCTCGCTATGCGAAATTTTTGAAAGAGTTGTGCACAAATAAAAAGAAAATTTTTGGGTATGAAAAGATAAGTATAGGGTAAATGTTTCTGCTATCCTTTAAAGGAAATTGCCCCCTAAATGCGAAGACAAAGGTATGTTTTCTATCTCTTGCACCATTGGTAATTTAGGAATTAAAAGAGCAACGTGTGATTTGGGTGCATCCATAAATGTTATGCCATTATCGATATATTCATCATTAAATGTTGGTCCTCTTAAAGAAACGGCAATTATTTTGCAATTAGCCGATAGGTCTATAGTATATCCTGAGGGAGTTTTAGGTGACGTTTTGGTCCAGGTCAATGGTTTGATTTTCCCTATAGATTTCTTTGTTCTTGATATAGAAGAGGATAACTCCTCTAAATCATCTGAAATTTTGCTAGGTAGACCATTCCTTAGCACAACTAAGATAAAAAATGATGTGTGTGATGGCACTTTAACTATGGAGTTTGATGGAAAAGTAGTTAAATTTAATGTTTATAATGCCATGAAATACCCAATGGATGTGTCAGCTGTGTGTGGAATAAAAGTAATTGATCCCTTGACTCAATAAACTTTTGAGCTAAACAATAATGATGAATTAATGGTTGCATTATGTGAGAATATTACTTGTGATGGGTTGAAAAATTCTTTGCATGATATTGCAGTTAATGATCAGCTGCAAGAAGTTGTCTATGAGTTAGATGCTCTTAAACCAATAAGAAACAACAATGTTATTCCTGATTTAAGTAGCAATCAAACTAAACTATACACTTCTACTATGCAAGCGCCTAAATTGGAATTGAAAGTGTTGCCCAATCACCTAAAGTATACCTATTTGGGTGATGAGCAAACTCTTCCTGTGATAATTATCTAGCAAGCTGACTGAACTGGAAGAAGATGAGCTAATTTGTATACTTAAGGAGCATAAAGAAGCCATTGGGTGGACTATTGCTGATATCAAAGGTATCAGTACATCTATATGCATGCATATAATTCATTTGGAGGAAAAAAGTAAGCCGACTAGGGGGCACAACATCGACTGAACCCACCAATGATGGAAGTGGTAAAAAAGAGATATTGAAGTTATTAGATGCAAGTATGATCTATCCTATCTCTGACAGAAAGTGGGTAAGTCTAGTTCAAGTGGTACCTAAGAAAACGGGTATCACTGTTGTAAAAAATGATGGTAGTGAGTTCGGCCCTGCTCGAGTTCAAAATGGTTGGAGAGTTTGTATTGATTATAGGAAGTTCAATGCTTCAACTAGAAAAAGCCATTTTCCTCTTCCTTTCATCGATAAAATGCTTGAAAGATTAGCTGGTAAAACTTACTATTGTTGTCTTGATGGTTATTCAGGTTTTTACCAAATTCCAGTGGCACTAGAGGATCAAGAGAAAACGACGTTCACTTGTCCATTTGGCACCTTCGCTTACAAATGAATGCCATTCAACCTTTGCAACGCACCCGCAACTTTCCAAAGGTGTATGCATATCTTTTCTGAATATGTGAAAAATATCATAGAAGTATTCATGGATGATTTTACTATCTATGGTGACTATTTTGATGCTTGCTTAATTAATTTAGCTAGGGTGCTTGAAAGATGCAAAGAATGCAATTTGGTGTTAAATTATGAAAAATGTCATTTTATGGTGGATCAAGGTCTAATTCTAGGACATATAGTATCTTCTAAGGGTATCAAGGTTGATAAGGTTAAAATTGATGTGATTAAGTATTTACCTTACCCCGTAAGTGTGCGGAAGTTCGTTCTTTTCTTGGTCATGCAGATTTCTACCGACGATTCATAAAAGACTTCTCCAAAATCACTCAACCCTTATGTATATTACTACAAATAGAAGTGACATTTCAATTTAATGAAGATTGTAAGAAGGCATTTGATACATTGAAGGAGATGTTGGTGACCGTCCCAATAATTCAACCACTGAATTGGGAACTCCCTGTTGAGATCATGTGCGACGCTAGCAATCAAGCCATGGGTGTTGTTTTAGGAAAGCGTATAGGAAAGAATCCACATGTCATTTACTATGCCTCAAGGACACTTGATAGTGCTAAATGCAACTATTTGACAACAGAAAAAGAGCTTTTAGCTATGATTTTTACTTTAGAAAAATTTCGTTCTTATTTGCTTGGTACTAAACTGATTGTCTATTCTGATCATGCAGCTTTGTGGTTTTTAATTCGTAAGAAAGATGTGAAGCCAAGGCTGATCATGTGGATACTTTTATTACAAGAATTTGATCTGGAGATACGAGATAAAAAAGGCTCAGAAAATTTGGTTGCTGATCACTTGAGTTGTTTACCATTAAGTGATCCTCCAACTACATTGAAAGATGAATTTCCGGATAACACCTCTTTTCTGTAAGTATTTCAGCCCCTTGGTATGCTGACATTGTCAACTATTTAGTTACTGGAACTTTACCAAGTGAGTTGACTAGAACGGCAAAAGAAAAAATTAAGAGGGAAGCTTGTCATTATGTGTGGGATGATCTTTATTTATGGAAACATTGTGCTGATCAGATTATTAGAAAATGTATACCTAACAATGAGGTTGGTTCTATTTTTTACAATTATGTCATTCATATGCATGTGGTGGACATTTTGGACCTAAAAGAACAGCTAGGAAAGTTTTAAAATGTGTACTGTTTTGGCCTAGTTTATTTTATGATACTTATATGTTTTGCAAGTAATGTGCTAGATGTCAAAGAACTAGTGGCTTAGGACCTAGAGATCAAATGCCACGTAATCTAATTCTGATATGTGAAATCTTCGATGTATGGGGCATTGACTTTATAGGACCTTTTGCATCTTCCTTTGGTAATGTCTATATTTTGCTTGTTGTTGACTACTGCCAAAATGGATTGAAGCCAAGGCTACTCGGACTAACACAGCTAAAACTCTTGTAGATTTTGTCAAGTCTCATATTTTTAATAGGTTTGGAGTGCCTCGAGCAATGATCAACGACAGAGGAACACACTTCTGTAACAAATTGGTGGAGACTCTCTTCAAAAAGTATAATGTTACACATCGTACTTCAACATACTACCACCCTCAGACAAGTGGTAAGCCAGAAGTGTCTAATAGGGAGGTAAAATCTATTTTGGAAAAGACTATGAATCCAAATAGAAAGGATTCGAGTGCACGTTTGGATGACGCATTAGTGTTTTTATGTTTGCGCAATTCTATACTCATATTATTAGTGTTGATTTCATTTTTGGAAAAATAGCCAGTTGCATGAATTGAATAACACTATACAACCAATTAGAAATTCATATACATAATCATATGACTTTCTAATATTGTGAAAAAAGGTATCCTCAGAAAATATCTTCAGATTGTGCAATCTAACTTAAATAAACAGCGGTTTCGGTGTTTATTGGTTAGAATCAGGTTTCTCTAGTTTCTAATGCTATTGATAAATTAAAATCTAAGAGATTCTCTAGGTTTATTTGTTAGTTAGAGAAGAGTTAATCTGCTTGACCTAATTATTCTACGATTTAAGGAGAAATTGATTATGCAGGGCTGACCAGTAATTATAAATTATTCATTTAATTAATAAAAGTATGTTTTGATTTGTTTCTCTAATTTCTTCTTGACCATAGCCTTGTACTCTTTAAAGTTTTCAAAGGTTTTATAATTTTGGCGTATTAGATTAACATGTCCAAAACGTAAATAGTCATCTGTGAAAGTTATAAAATATTCATAACCACCTCTTACTTAGATATTCAATGGCCTACATACACAACTATGTACGAGTTTGAGGCATTGAGTGGCTCTTTCACCCTTCGCTGAAAAATGTCTCTTGGTCATTTTGCCTTCTATACAGGATTCACATGTGGGTAATGACCCCACACTTAAAGTTTGCAATGGACCACCCTTTGCAAGTCTTTTAATCCTATCTAGTCTAATGTGAGTGACACGCAAGTGCAAGTAGGTTATATCGATTAAGTCAAACTTCAACATTTTACTATCCCTTTATAAATCAGTATTTACTTTAATGTTACATATCATTAAAACTTTTGGTTTTACATAGAATAAGTTGTTTATCATGCGTGCAGTAGTAATTAAGTATTCATTTCTAAAAATACCAATATCATTATCAATGAAATCTAAAGAAAATCCTTGCCCAATTAAAGTAGCTACTGAAATGAGGGTTTTCCCAAAAACTGGGTTAAACATCATGTAAAATCAAATAACTATTCTCAAATAATAATTTAATAGTTCCAGCTGATACTACCGACACTAGTATTCAATTTTCCCAACGGAAGTTGAACTCGCTCTCATCAAGCATTTTACTTTCCCTGAACCCCTACAGGGAACTACAAATATGGTTAGTGGATGTAGAGTCTACAATCCATGAAAAAATAGAGTAAGCCACATAACAGGCTTCGGTAATAAGTAATGTACCTTTGGAGTTCAACTCCTTGAAATAATTCGGACATTTGCGTTTCCAATGACCAGTGACTCCGTATTGATAAAACTTGTCTTTCGACTTGTCCACTTTCACAGGGACCTTGCCTTTTGCGGATTTTGAGTTCACCTTCTTAACTTTCTTCGGACCTCTCTTGCATTTATTTTTTGGGTCGTAGGTGGAAATCTTACTTTTAGTAAAGTTTGCCTCGTCATTCTTCCTCTTGCCCTTCAGAATTAGGGTCTCAGTAGCTTCCAACTCCTTCATAAGTTCTGGAAGAGAGTATCTCAACTTAGTCATCGAATAATTAAGTTTAAAGTCTTAAAAGTGTCTGGTAGGTTCTCGAGGATCATATCAACTTAAGCCTCACCATCTACCTCATCTCTCATAATCTCCATCTCATTCGGATAACTAATGATCATCATCATATGTCTTCTAATAGGAGTTTCGGGTTTCATCCGACGGTTTACGAAGTTTCACACAACAGCCTATTTGGCTTGATGACCCTGATCCTCGAACATTTAGGTGATGTTCATAATCATATCAGTGACGGTCTCCATGTTCTAATGTTGTTGTTACAATACATTGCTAACTGATGCCAAGATGTAACACCTGGTGATCTCATCAAAACGCAGCCAAGAAGCATAGGCATTATTTTCCACTTGAGTCAATTTAGCAATAGGCTCAAGGGGACAAGAGGTGGTGAGCACGAACTTGTACTTTTCTACCGTTAGTACGATCTCAAGATTACGTTTTCAATCCATGTAATTTTCACTAGCAATTTTATTTGCAGTCAAGATCTTTGATAGTGAGGATAATGACATGATTACTGAAAAGGATAAATAAAGCAGAGTAAATAAATACTTAATAATTTAAGAAAGTATGATACATTATGCAAATACTTAAATATTTAAAAATCCGATAAAAAAATATTTCTCCCAATGTTATGATCAACAACGATAGATCATCTCATCTAGGGACAATGTCCGAGCTATCTCCTATCGCATCGAAACTCTTCTCATTTGATTAACATTTCTCAAGATGTGACTATATCTAGCTCAACCAATCACCAATGCTTTTGGTCACCTTAGCCCCATTGACTAGCTCATATGAGACATTTCAATGTGCTTCAGTCTAAGTGTTTAACTAACGCATCGCCTTTAAAGGTTGCAATGAACTAACAGACTGTCTAAGTACGATCTTGGCTCACCACTTCCTTTACAAGCTTTAGCTTCTCAAGAAGCTCGATGACTTAAAGCGATATTATTCACAAGTTTCTCCCACTAAAGACAGGACCGCTAGGTAGGCTCTAAACCATTTATCGTGTCACGATCAAGTTTGCGTTGGGGACCTTAAGAACATTTTAACGTAAATGGCTCTTCCACTTAGTTTTCAAAAATTCGTTTTTTATTTATTTTTTCAAAATCATAATTTGAAAATCAAGTTTTAAAAATTATAAAATTTTATGAATTTTTTAAACGATAATTTAAAAATTATAACTTTTATAAAATTCACATTGTATTCAAAATTAAACCCATTATAAATTTAAACTGTAATTATGAATGTACATGCTACATAGTAATTTGATATTGACATATCCTTATTTCTATATGGCATTTTATATGAGGATGCGAGATTAATAATAAATCATATATTCAAACTTACCTCTCTATGGCCATTTCTAATTACAACCCATAAAAGAATCATAATCGAATTACAATGATTTAAATGCTAGTCTTCATGGCATTTGTAATTATCTTCTTATAATCTTCAAGTTTTGATTAAAACCCTTTTAATTAAGAAAAATATTTTTTTAATTAAATAATCCCATTAAATATCCTTTTTAAATTAATAAAATTTGATTAGTCAGAAAAAATAAAAAATTAATGACTTAACAAATTTGGGTCAAACTCAATCAATTAATTAAATTTTAATTTTCAAAAAAATTAAAATTGATAATTATCCTTTTAAAATTCAAAATTTAAAAGATAAAAAAAGATAGGATTAGGGTTTTCGCGAAGCATCATAGTGATTGGGAAACACTGTATCAGGGCATCTGAGCCTCGTACCCTGGCAGCCACAAGGATTGCAGTCGGCGGTGGCAGTGGGGCAGTCCCACCATCACCACTAGCACCACTGCCAGCGACGGATGCAAACGGCGCGTCAGCGAGCGTCGTGGCATTGAATGTCAGATGGTGAAGTGGTGGATGACGCGGTGCACGATGGATCGGAAGTGGACCTCTAGGGTGCGTGCGGATTCTCAGGATTCGTGCGATGATTCGATCAGAACGCTTTCGCGACAATGGATTTACATGAAAATTAATGATGCAACTCTTGCAAAATTAAAATACATAAAATCATATGCCACAATTTTGGCGTACATCAATTCTAAATTGAAAATAATACCTACAGCCAATCGATTGAGATCCATTCATAAAATACAGTCAAACATGCTTTAAATCTACCGTACAAAAATTATATGCCAATATCATCATATTCATCCATACATACATTTAGATCAAAATATTCATATTTAAAAATCATCGGCTTTGATACCAATTGTTGGGTCGGGTTTTAGATTTTGAAAAAAAATTAATGAATCTTGACAAGTTTATGGGCGGAATTTCAAAAAACATTCATACAAATGTTTAATTCAATTAAACACAAAACTAATTAATGAGCATACATAATCATATAAACGTATCGAGAAAAGATTGAAATGATTTATACATTTTCATTTAATGGAGAATTCTGATTTGGTGGGATCTAATTCTCTGTCTCGTGTTATTCATTCTTGAGATTTGGAGAGCTATCAATTGATCCTCACACTGACAATCACTCGTTAGATTCAGAAGTAAATCTCTCAAGGATTTTCATAGGAATTGAGTGTGGTCTCTCAAAACAACGATCGAAAGAGAAAACAAAAATTTTTCTCTTCCCCTACTCTGATCAACACACTTAGGGATAGTGTTAGCGATAGGCATAAAAATGCAAAATCTCATATGATAATGCTGAAATATTCCCACTCCTTGCACGACGATGTGTACATCTCGCTACAACAAAAATTGTGTCTAGATTTATCAGTCCAAATTGATGAATTACATTTATCTCTATCAATTAATTAATTTCATTTATTTACTAATTATTCAATAATTAGAAAATAAAAAAATAAATTCATTTGAACATTAATTTTACTCTTCACTAATTTAGTGATGACACACATCTCATATGGGTTCGAGAAGTGCACATTGGTCTAAAACACATTTTTGGTCCAACTGCCGTTGTTTCTCATTCATGCCTTTATGAGCTACTCCTGAGACAGAATTGACCCACATGAATAAATCTGTGGTATTCAAATACCTGATTAATTTATCTCCATAAATTTCTGACCTATTTAATCCTGACATTGTATGACTCCACATTAAGACTGATTGTCGATAGAACTCTCGATTCATGTGCGCTACATTACTATTGGTGCAAATAAATATTCATATTTCACGGTCCACATAACGTTTTATGATATTACCCTTCGTGAATACCAGTAACAAAGTGAGATGTAAAATTATCATTTTAACCATCTAGTTATTATTTCCTTAACTCATTTATTAACTGCGAATAAAAAAAATATATCAGTGAAGTGTCTCATACAGATAACCATGTCTTATTCAATGACTCATGTCATTGAGTACCAGGTCTGGTTTATTTATTCACACACTCATCAATAAAGCATAAGGTGATATTGCTGCTATTGCAATCTCACCACGAATTTCATACTTGTAAATCAAGCAACTCTAATATAGCTGAATCACGGTCCCCGCAGCCAAGGTATTATCCGGCATTTCAAACTCACTCATTTGACATATCAAAGATCCCAACTAACTAAGTCAAATTTCTTATTCACCTCAGGATTAAGATAATTATGAAAATACCCTTAAGATGTATCAATTAGATTTAGAGCTATATAAACTGTTTTATTCTAAGCTAATTAGTTATTGGTATATTCAACATATTTCATAACATGTATAGGTCAACTATTAGAGTCTCCACTCTCATGCCCTGAGATCGGCATCCTTTAGTTCAACCTAATAGTCAAAAGACTGCGAATAATATTTTGAACTATTTCAGAAGAATTTGTCTGGAAGATCGCTCGGTTTTTACTCTTCTTTCATTGATAATAGTTCCAGGACTTAAGTTAGTTATAAACATACTTTAATTAAAAGAAACTTTCATTTATTCATTAAATTCAGTAATACATAAATGTCAATAAATAATTATTTACTCATAAATAGTTATTACATCTATTTTATGGACATAATTCCAACAAACGATTCCATATTCTTTTATAAAGCCAAGGAGATGGAGCTGAGAAAGGTTTTTTCAAATTCTCACTAATTTTGGTATGGCTTTGGGATAGGAAATAAACATTAGCAAAAGTGCAGTCCGCTTCAGTAGGAACACACCTGATAGAGTTTGTCAAAATCTGGCCAAGTTTCTAGGTGTTCAATCGTGTAACTCGTTGTGGAAATATTTAGGCATCATTTCAGACTTTAGTGTGGCAAAATCCAGTATTTTTTCGGATATTGTGGATAGAGTTTTGAGAAGAATATCAGGGTGGTCATTGGTCAGAAAGGTATCTTTCTCAAGAAGGGAATGATGTGTTAATTAAGGCTTTAGCTTTTGCCATTCCTAATTTCGGTATGCTTGCTTTCAAATTCCTATATCAATACGTGAGAGTATTTGTAAACATATTGCTGATTACTGGAGGAACGGTTCCAGTAAAGGGCATGGCATCCATTGGGCTTCATGGTAGAAATTATCGTACTAAAAGAAGGAAGGAGGGCTCGGATTTCGTGACCTAGTATGCTTCAATAAAGCACTTCTAGCTAAACAAGACTGGAAAATCCTTAATTTTCCATACGCCCTTTTGGCTAAAGTCTTCAAAAGTAAATATTTTAGAAATTCATCTTTTCTGAACGCCAAATTGGGATGTAGACCCGCTTGGGGATGGAGAGGTACTCTAGAAGGGCGTGACATACTGAAGCATGGTGTTCTTTGGAATGTTGGGGATGGTGGCTCTATTAGAATATGGAATAACCCTCGGCTTCCAAGACCTATCTCCTTCAAAGTTATCACTCCTTGTAGCGAGAACCTGATTAGAGCCAAGGATTTGCTTCTCATGGAGCAGGATAGAACTCCAGCCTCATCCAACGTTATTTCTGAAAAGAAGATGTTGACCCTATTCTAAAGATTCCAGTGAGCAAGTATGGCAGAAGTGATTCTCTAAGCTGGTTTATTACCAATTATGGGCTTTATTCAGTCAGGTCAGGGTACTATGTGACTATCTCCCTCTTGAGAAATGGTTTTTTTGGGAGCAAAGCGATTGGTGAGCATAGTAATCATGTTGGTTCTACACATACTTGAAAGCAAGTTTGGCAAATCAATGTCCCATCCAAGCTGAATTATTTCCTATGGAGATGCATTTTGCAGTTTATTGCAGTAAAGAAGAACTTAATCAAGAAAGGAAAGAATATTAGTCCCATTTGTAGCGTTTGTAATGAAGGTGAAGACACCAGTATCTATACTTTCCTCCATTACTCATTTGCCCAAGCATTTTGGTTCGGGTCCCCCCTTTATTTGACTTTGTCCAGACTCAAAGGGCACTCGTTCATGGAATGTTGGCTTTCTATTTTATCCGATCTAGGGAACAACCGAGGTGTTTTAGTCTGGTTTATTTTCGGATTATGGTACATACGGACAGCAAGGAACAAGATGCAGTTTTCAAATATACCACCAGACCCAGTATTCGGAGTTACATCAGTACAAACTCAGGTGGATGATTTTCTTAGTGCCCAAGCTTTGGAAAAGGAAACTGCTTCCCCTAACATTCAGTCCAGCAGCCTGAGTCCTTCATTGTCGTCGTGGTCTCAGCATTGTGACGCTGCTTGGTCGGAGAGTTTGGGGCGGTGTGGCCTTGGATGGGCTTTGAGCAATTTTATTTAAACTTAATGGCTGTAGATATATTGCATACTGTCAAAAAATGTAATAGATAACAACAAATCTTCAATCAAGTCCTCTTTTACCACTTCAATATATGAATCTTCCCAGATTAAGCAAGAAACGAGCTAATACATAGTTTAGGGAACTTGTAACCAAATTTATTAAGAGAATCTCACGTCATTGAGTGCAAATTCGAGAGAACATCAAGGTTTATAACGTAGCTAGAGAAATTGATAGTGTCGGTTTTTTATGACTGAATTGAAACGTTTCCCATTTAGTATGAATGGTATACTATCTTGCACTTAATTTTACTTCAACTAATCAGATTACTCGATATACTTAAGCATATCTAGATAATTGCTCTGATGCCCATTACGTGACCATGACCTCATGCTAAGTTAGGTGACAAGGCTCGCGACGTAAAGTCACATACGCCTGGGAATGATATAGGGATTTTTCTATCATGCCGATAGTTTTCCCCGACATGAGTTCTGGGTCATTGTGATTTTTATATTATTTTTGAAGCAGCTCAGGTTACACAAGACTCAGCCGGTCAAAAAAAATTTTGTTCACTAAATATGTATAGAGGTTCATCAAATATATATTAGGGTTTCACCAAATACGTAATGAGATTCACCAAATACGTAATGAGATTCACCAAATACGTACAAACTAATAATTCTTGAAGGGGTTCACCAAATACGATTGGGGTTCACCAAATACATACTGAGGTTCGCTAAATATGTACAAGTCAATTTTGTACATATTGGGTGAACTCCAATACGTATTTGGTGAACCCCGGTACATATTTGGTGAACCCTTCAAATAATTATTAATTTGTATGTATTTGATGAATTCTAATACATATTTGGTGAATCCCAGTATATATTTGGTAAATACCTGTACATATATGTTAAACCCTTTCAAGATTTATTAGTTAGTAAGTATTTGGTGAACCCTATTACATATTTGGTGAACCTCAGTACATATTTGGTGAACCTCAGTACATATTTGGTGAACCCTTAATATATTAGGGTTCACCAAATACGTAAAAATTGATGATTCTTGGAGGGGATCACCAAATATATATTGCAGTTCACCAAATATGTACAAATTAATGATTCTTGGATGGGTTCACCTAATATATATTGATGTTCACCAAATATATACTGTGATTCACCAAATACATATAAATTAATAATTCTTGGAGAGGTTCACCAAATATGTACTGGAGTTCACCAATTACATATTGGGGTTCACCAAATATGTACAAAATCAATTTTGGTGAACCCTTCCAAGAATTAATAATTTTGCACGTATTTGGTTAATCTCACTACATATTTGGTGAACTCCATTACATATTTAGTTAACCCCTCCAATATTATTAATTGGTACGTATTTGTTGAATCTCACTACATATTTGGTAAACCACATTACATATTTGGTGAACCTCTAATGCATTGGGGTTCGCCAAATACATACTAATTAATAATTCTTGGAAGGGTTCACCAAATATGTATAGGTGTTCACTAAATACATACCGAGATTCACCGAATATGTACGGAGGTTCACCAAATACATAGAAATTAATAATTCTTAGAGAGGTTCACCAAATATGTACTGGTGTTCACCAATTGCATATTAGGGTTCACCAAATACGTACAAAGTCAATTTTGGTGAACCCTTCCAAGAATTATTAATTTGAACGTATTCGGTGAATCTCACTACATATTGGTGAACTCCATACATATTTGGTGAACCCCAATACAATTTTGGTGAACCTCACCAAAATAAATTTTTAATTTTTGGTGAACTCAAGATTCTCTTTGTACCCCTACGAATTTGGTGAACACCAAAAAACCCAATCGCCATTCTTTACCCTCCAAATGTCATTCTTCAACCTCCAAACGTCATCCTGAATGTGCAAATCACCGTTCTTTATTGCCAAACTTCAGTTTATTGTCTCTAATCGCCAATTGACTCCCTAAACGCTATAGTTTAACAAGCGATCACCTATGAGGCTCATAAATTCCATTTTTGCCCCAATCGCCACTTTTTTAGCCCTAATCGCCATCTTCACTAAATATCCAAAATTTAAATTTTTTTTAATTAATTACCGTACACCGGACAAATGATCGATCAAAATAGAAAAAACTCATTCTCTAAAATGAAGACATTCATCATATTTACTTATTAAGTGAGATTAGATTGGATTAAGTAAGGATTCTCAAAGTAATTGAACACTTATACATAAACTCGTTAAAAGTTGTCATTGATAATGTTGTTGTGCTTTTGTGACAAGTATCAAACGAGACGTGTTTACACCATATATAATTATAGGTCGTGATGTTATGATGGTCGATAAATCATATTTATCGCTTTGACGAACACGTATAACCTTTAAGGTCGGATTCTACTATTAAATCGAACATATCCACTAAAAGTTTGTAATTAAATATTAAAATTTAAAATTTAACCTTTTATTTTAGAATTATAACCCATAAAAGTTGGAAAATAACCTTATTTATGTTTTAATTTATAACCCTATAAATATATTTTTCAAATCTAACCTTATTTTCTTATCAAAATTAACCCTAAACTTGAAAAACCCTATTACCCTTCTTCTTAAAAAACCCGATACCCACTATTCCCCCCTCTCTCAACACTTCATTCATCTTCACTCAAACACTCTACTCTCATCATCTCTTCATCTTCATCTCTTCATATTACTCAAAATCTGTCCAACTCGAGCAAAATCCATTGCAACACATGAGTCAAACCCACAATCTCTCATTTCGCACATACCTTGCAACACACGAGTCAACCCACGCCCAACCCAAGCCAAATCCATCCAACCCGTGACCCCAAACCCCATATCCTTCTAATATGGTATTTTTTTCATAAAAAATGGCTAGAGGAAAGCATAAAGTTATAAATGGAACGTTGAGTTTAACGACGCAACCGAGTTCGAGCGGTTCGAAAGGCCCGTATGATGGCACCGGTTATGGGGTGGAAAGATTCCTTCCAAAGAATCAAAATCTTACTAGCCCTATTCTTCATATTGCTCCAATGGAACATATATCTCACCCAAGCAAACATCAAGTAAGTTTTTCTTTAAAGATTTTGAAGTTTTATGTGTTATATGTGTTAAAACACCTAATATATACTTGATTTGTTCTACAAGTTGGGTGTTTTTTATGTGATGATTGAAGAAAAGTATGGTTGTTTGTAGAAATACACGTATTGGATGGAAACCTATAGTATTTTTTAAGTTCCCGTAAAGTGTTCGACGAAATGTCATAATGAATTATATGACGTACTTTTATCATTATCCATAAGGTGTTTGATAAAATGACACATTGGGGTCTACATTATATTTATATGAATGCTCGTAACATGTTCGATGAAGTGCTATAACACATCTAAGGAAAGAAAATGTAAGTTTATTTTGTGACAAATTTGGTTATTATGTGTTTTAGTGTTAAAACACCAAATATATACTTGAATCATTTTGAAAATTGAGTGTTTTTATGTGATGTTTCTAGAAATGTATGATTATTGGTAGTTATATATGTTCCGGATGAAAAATTATAGTGTATGTTATGTGCCCGTAAGGTGTTTGACAAAAAGTCACAATAGAGATTATAGATTTTTGCCATTGCTTTCTTTGATATTTTTTCCTATGTAATACATCTTTCTTCACACTATTTTTTCATTGAGTCATGACTTAAATTTTGATTTCCTAGGTTGAGTTCTATGTGGATAGTGTACGTGGTTTTGGGAACACTACACTGATACCTGCGTGGTGCAATATGCTACCTGAAAATGTGAAAATGAACATCGAAGCTTCTGAGTTTTTATACTTTATAAGTATATTGAAAAGGGGGCAGATGGATCATGTCCTCTTGAAAAGCCTGGTCGAGAAATGATAGGATACAACCCATACCTTCATTTAGATAAAGTGGGTGAAATGACAATGGCCCCACTAGGCTTTGCTGTAATTACTGACCTTAAAGTCACTGGTCGACAACTAGACTACGATTTGGATCTGTACAACAACAAAAAGGCACTGCGGAAGCTAGTCGACAAACCGTCGGAGCTTCGAGAAAAAAAAGTTAGTTATCAATGGATTTTTTTAATTATGTTAATTACGAGTGTACTACTCCTGAGAATGAGAAAATATTAACGAGAGTGTTTCTTCTAGTGCTCTTGAGAAGTACAATTTTTTGTAACAAGAGCAACAAAGTCTATTTGTACTTCCTCCCCAGCCTACAAAACATAAATGTGATAAAAGAGTATAATTGAGGTTGTTCGGCGTTGTACGTATTGTATTGCAATATGTACACATTATGCCGCGAGAAAAGTGTAGCGACTGGGGTATTTTAGAGTGTATGGGAGGTATGAGGTTATGAATACTTTTCATATTTTACACTAAGATGGCCAGTGGGTGGTCTAGACACGTTCCCGAGAGCAGCACGTTGGATAGGCAATGACTCGAGAACAAGGGACATTGGTCATGACCTTAAAGAATTCTGTATTAAACTTCGATATGTGAGGCCCCATGAGGTATGTGTTTTATTTGATCAATTCATATATCCCCCCCCCTTGAGTATGAATAATGTGTTACTGACAAACTATTTATTTTTGAACTTTTAGATCAACTGGAACCTTTAGGGAGAATATGCAAACTAGCCAGACTATTGCCACGACAATATACCTCTTACCACCCTGAGGATCTTGCTGCAAGGATCTACTGGTAGAGCACGGTACTTGGGTGAGCGTGTTGCACGGCAGAGTTTAGGATCCCAGGAGTCGTTAATCCAAGTCAAAGCCCCTCTTTTAATTTTATGTGATCAACCATATTTCAGAGAAGATCTGATTTGTGGTCTTGGAGGTTTTAGAGCGTCACACTTCATCAATGATGAAGATGGCGATGGTGAAGATACTTATGATGATTTCTGGAAAATATGGCTGTCTTACAACTATGATGGGGCATCTTCATCTTCGCAGGTGCTAAACGACTCTAAATGGTTATTAAATATAGGTGATTATTGATATTGTTATACAATAATCTAAATTTGTAATCTACGTGGTATAAGAAGTGGCTAGAGCGACTGTTGATGGTATAAGAGTGGCTGAAATCCAACTATCACTATGGCAGATAATGGTTCCACACCCAGATGGTGGTAGTGAGACGGTTGACATTCTAGAAGATCTTCTAGTTTGGGGTCTTCCATCAGCTGATGTTGATTATGTGAGTCATGATCTTAATATTTACTATCTAGTCATTAAATATCTTACTAACACATAATTTGAATAATGCAGGTGCCATTGGCATGCGTTGCAGGCATGATGCCTATGATTATCGATCTCAAGCAACAGTTCTTTGATAAAATGTTGAGCGCATGTGAGATGATGGTGAAGGCGATGGAAAAGACCAACGAATCAATGCAAAAAGAGGATAAGAAAATTATAATCACCTATCTTTCCCTATTTTTTTTTTAGTTTGAAATCAAAATATTCAAATTTACTCTTAGCTGACATTTTGAGTATGTACATTTGTAGGCGAAGTTGCAAAAATGCCTGCAAATGTATGAAACTTAAAGAAGTAGGTATGGGGGTGATTATGAAGATGATGATGTAAAAGATGATGATGATTGTCATGATACAATGGGGAAGATTCAGTTAATGATGATGATGACGACCATGATGATGACACTGATGAAGATAGTGAATCGGAACGAGAACATGAACGATGTACAAAGCGTTCACATGATGCTTCATCGAAAAAGAGAAGAGTTGCACCATGACTCTTTATTAACTTTTTGTAGACTCCTTCAATTTTAAACTTGATTCTAACCTCATTGAGTGTATTTTTAAATTTATTAAATTCTGACTACATTTGGTTGAACATATATGTTATGGATATTATTATGTATTTTGATTATGGAATTTTTAATATTTATGGGGAGGTTCTGTCGAATCACTGTTTAGAATTTTAAACTGGATTCAAATTTGAGTATAACATTCTTAAAGGTTCCAGTTGATCTGAAAGTTCAAAAATAATCAAAATACATATTAATATGTTATGGATATTAACATACATCGACTTTGACGATATTGTTGAGAGTAAGAATGTTATACTCAAATTGGAATGTTGTTGAAACTTTGTTTATGGAATTTTTACAGTTGCAGAATATAAGAATGTTATACTCAAATTGGAAGTTGCAACAAAATAAAATATAGAGGAATTGAGAGCGCGTATCTCTACCAATTCGTGAATGGCGAGTCACCATTGATGAATGGCGTTTGGGTTCTAACTGGTCCTTTTTGGACCCCAAACGCCATTCATCAATGGCGACTTGCCATTCTTGAATGGCGTTTAGGGTCCAAAAAGGACCAATTGGACTCCAAATGCCATTCACCAATGGTGACTCTCCATTCCTGAATGGCGTTTGGCCCATGTCACTTGGAGACGGCCCAAACTCCACTGTGACTGGCATTTGGGGTCCAAAAAGGACCGATTGGACCCCAAACACCATTCATCAATGGCGACTCGCCATTCTTGAATGGTGTTTGGCCCGTGTCAATACATTTACATATTGTTAGGCATTTGGTTGGTGGTTGTGCAATTAATATGGGCAATTACTCTTCGTAAACTAACCTTAAAATTCATTTTTTCACTCAACTAAACACATTCTCACAACTTCTCAATTAGTCTCAACTTCAAATACATTTGCTTCTTCAAATTCTTTGTTCGGATCCTCAATTTTCAACTCCAGCTAAGTGACCAGCTACACTAAAAAGGTAATGTTTGTTTCATTTTATTATTTTTTTAAGATTATGAACATAAGTTAGTTGCTTTATGAGATCTTAGTTTATGAACATAACTTCAACTACTTTTTACTTTCAAAGTCCTTAATTTTTCTTCTGGATCTGATCATGCTTGCTCCCTACATTGACTAAGGCACATATTATGCATTCGTTTTGTTATTTTCTTAAACTTTATACTTCAATTATTGGGATATTTCATCAACTTCAACTATTTTTTCAATATAGTTAAGCATCTTCGAAGATGAGTCATCCTGATGTATCCATAAACTAGGGGTGTCTGCGTCTGGGTTCATCCACATTAGCAAACTTGTGAAATGAAAATGTGATTGGTGAAAAATTTGATACGTTACAAGAGGCTAAAGATTTCTACTATACATATGCAGCCAATGTTGGGTTCAGTGTATAAAAAGATGATAAACGCAAGAACAGAGATAGAGAAACTGTATTACGGAGATGAGTTTGCTCAAAAGAATGAGTCCGGGAGAAAAGATATATGGTAGAGAGGACACCAAGTGAGAACCAAGAGGCTTGACAAGGGTGCATTGTCGTGCTTGTTTTAGGGTGAACTTAGATAAGAAGGCAAAAAAATAGGTGGTAAAAGATTTTGAAGCTAAGCACAACCATCCCACCGCCTCACCATAGGACGTGCCCTTTCTTCGATCTAATAGAGCATTGAATGAAGTGGACATGGCTCAGGCAACAGGATTGCATAATGTTGGTGTTAGGATAAGAAAAGTGTATGATTACATGGTTGACCAAACCAACAGTTACGAGAATGTGTGGCTCTCAAGAATGGATCTATACAATAAAATGGACAAGCAGCGAAGATTGCAGGTAGTTGAAACTGATTCAAAGGTAGCTATTGCTTTTTTACTGAAAAATTGAAGATGGATATGGATTTGTATTGCAAATACAACATTGACATGGATAATCGTCTAGCGAATTTGTTCTGGGAAGACTCAACGTACCAAGTTGACTATCATTATTTCGGTGATGTATTGGCATCTGATACAAGAAACCGCTTGTGATTTTCCTTAGTGTGAACAACCACTACAAGACCAAGGTATTTGGTTGCACGTTATTGGTTGATGAGACCGTGGAAACCTATCAATGAGTGTTGAGGACTTTCTTGGATGCCATGAAAAACAAGAAGCCGCAATCGATCATTACAGATGGTGATAAGGTGATGCGTAAAGTAATCAAGACGCTCATACCTTATTGCAATCATCGGCTTTGTGCATGGCATCTCGAATGAATTGCCTAATAAAACGTGCAAAACCCAGATTTTCTACGGGCCTTCAAGAGAGTAATGCTCGAGGTCTTCAGTGATGAAGAGTTTGAACAGGAATGGGATCATTTGATAAAGTCGTTCAACCTTTGTCAAAACAAATGGGTACAATGGATGTATGCCAAGCGTGAATGCTAGGCAGAGGCCTTCCAACATGGAAAATTTTTTACGTTCATGAGAATGACGCAACGATCTGAAGGTATGAATGTGTATCTTTACCGATCGGTTGAACGTCGATCTAAGCTATTTGAATTCGTTCTACAATTTGATCAGGCGTTGGCACGTATTCACCACGAGGAGAGGTTGGACAACTTCAAGTTGAAAAATGAAATGCCTATGCTTAAGACTCATTTGCGTGTGTTAGAGCAACAAGCGGCAAACATGTTCACACACAAACTGTTTAAGCTATTGCAAAAGGAGATCATGGGTGGGGCATCATTTACAGTTTGTGTTTTGACACATGATGGGGAGGCTCAAATTTATTCGTTGGTCGAGTTTGGGTGGCGAATGACTCATGTATAGTGTCACGAGACCAACAACTTAATACGTTAAAGTGCCATTGTGGCAATTTTGAATCAGTGGGGATACCGTGTCATCATATGTTCACTATTATGAAAGCTGAACATATGCAAGAGATCCTAAGCACGTACAGACTAGACCGGTGGCAGATCACTGTGAAGAGTAATATGTTACCAACTGGTTCACTTTGCGTCAAAGTCAAGTGAATGGTCGACTCGAGCCAAAGTGGAGATTGGGATGTTGTGTGCAAAATATGAGACCTTGTGGAATGATAAGGTCGCCTACGAACAGGATGTGAAGCAGGAGGATGGTGTAGAGATTAAAAGAGGCCTCGTTCAAGACCCAGTAATCGTGAAAACAAAGGGCAGTCAAGGTGCCAGCTCGTGTAAAGCACGACCAACCACCCATCGATGTGGCCATTGTAAGAACACTGAACGTACCAAATAGACATGTCCAGAATTATCAAGCGATGTGATGCCATGATGCTAGACGATAATAATGATGATTAAGCACCATCTAACGTGCAAGTTTCACACACGAGAGGGGTTTCCGGACAAGGTGCGTATCCATTCAATGTGCAAGGTGCGTACACATTCAATGTGCAAGGTGCGTACACATTCAATGTGCAAAGTGCATACCCATTAAATGTGGAAGGTACGTACCCATTCGACCCATCTGTACACCCACCACCATTCAATGCACAAGGTGGGTACCCTATGTACAACACAAACATCCCATATTTGTATAATATTATGTATCCATCGTCGCAGTGAATGTACATTTTGATACTAACTTGCTTTCATAGTTTTTTGGGAATGTTAATATACGAATATGCACACAATTTACCTTTCAAAAATCTGCTTATTTATAATTGTACACAATAATTCTGAAAAATCTGAAGATGATCGCTGTACACAACAACTTCAAAAATCTACTTATTTATACATGTACACAATAATTCTACAACATCTATTTATCATCACTATACATGATAACTTACAAAAACTTATTTTATTTATAGTTGTACACAATAATATACAAAATTTATTTATCATGCTTGTATACAATAACTTACAAACACTAAACACAATAATCATATACAAAATGGAGACCCATTTGCCATTTCTCAAAAATCGATGAGCTAGAGGTTATTGAAGAAGACAATATCGATGGGGCAATAAAAGTCTAAGCGTACGAAGATATCCCTCTTGAATCTACTTTGAAATTTATTGTATCGCCGTTATTGTCTTCTTCAATAACCTTTAGCTCATCAAATTTCTCAGAAATGGAAAATGGGTGAGTGTTTGAACAAGAACATCAGAAAGTAGGGCACATTCACAATAATGTATACAATATTATCTATCCCTTCATTTTTTTTCTCTTCTGAATCCTTTACTTTAAAGTAGGACTCGTCTTCAGTGGTAGTCGTGTCTCTAAGACAGATGTGTTCCTAATATAAAATCGGTCAACGCTATCATATAACGTATCATACATGTCATTCGAAGGATGGTTAACGATCTTCAATAAAATATTACAACGAATATTGTGCGATTTATACTCCTGTAAAAATATTCTCAATATTCAATAAACTATCATACACCTCAACAAATTCAACAATGATGGCCGTAAACGAGCAAATCCATAAGAATCAGAAAACTCCCAAGCTTAATATTCACCAAACTATCATTACACCATAACAAATAACAACTACTGGCAATCTCAAATGAGCAAATCCAAAACAATCAGAAAATTCCCATTTATAGAACTAAAAGAACCTGAAACTATAACAAACAAAAAACAAAGCTATTAAGTTTAACAAAATGTAAACAATATCTGACATATTACTTGGGAACAATAGTCGCGAATAATTTATGCCCTGATGTGATTCATATATCTCAAGACCCACACACCACAATCACTCCTGCAAAAGTAATAGTAAGTGCATCATTCAAGGGTGAAGGAAGCCCAATCAAATTCGTGATCAGTCAACTTACCAATTTGATTAGGTGACCACTTGGGGCGGCCTTAAAATTTTGAATGAAGAGAAGGTTGTTGGTGGAGGCAACAATCTTTGAGCTTAGGCCGAAATATCATGTCCATACCTTCTAACTATAATTTCATTCACAAAATATAAAAAGATAATCAATGTCAAAATCACACATGTAAGACAAATTACAAGTCATGATGATGGTTTGGAACATACAATCTTTTTGGCATTTTCGGTCCGTCCCGTGTTAAGTCGACCATCTAGCAAGGTGTCCCATACGGTGACTTTCTCATCCATGATGGAGATCTTGGCCATAAACCAATGATCTCGACCATCGTGTACCGGATACAGATCTAAATTATGCAATCATACTAAGTCAAAATTTAATATCTTAACTACATTAAATTTGTTTACCGTCGTTTCTAGCTCAAGCGTTGATGTTTATCTATCCACAATCTTGTGTTTCCTTACAAAATTAAGAAGCTCTATTAATTTGGAAACACATTAACTCTGCAGTAGCACAGCAAAAACATAATATACAACGTACATATAAACCTAAAATAAGGAGGTTACTGAGTATTAGATACTCAAAACATATCATCCTCACAATCTGAGGATTAGTTGGGAAGGACCAATGAGACTTCATTGGGACAAAAGTCAGCAATCAACATTACACACAATCTGGTACGACATGATAGCATAAAAATGTTGAAATTGATAGACATTTCATAAAAATAAAGATTAATAATGATTTAATACATATATCCTACATTTTACTGATAATTAATTGACATATATACTGACCAAAAGATTAACTAGTCAACCTTTACAGAGCATTTTGAAAAAGCATAGAACGGAAAACATTTACCATGCAGCTTGACAGGAAATGTTGAAGATGCGGAGATCTGGTTTTATAGAAGAGAAGATAATCCTGTTTAATTTCTTTGACCGCTGTCTTATCCTTTCCCTACTTATTTAGGTGAATCTTTTTGTAATCTTTTTTTATTATTCAAACCTTTGTAAGCATGTCTATAAATCTGAATTTTGCCTCCATCGCTAATACTAAGAAAGGGAGAACATCTCTTTTTTATTTTCTCGTCTCATGCTCATTTGATGACAGAGATCTGCCACCTCCACAAGTCACAATACAGCAATTGTTCTGGTGAAGACGAATTTTCCTACCATTTTATATGCATATGCTTACGTCCAGTTCCAGCAACACCTCTCTCCCTTTTCTTTTTTTTTGCGTTTTCCACAAGCTCCCAATCAGAAGCATCTGAGCTGTCGAACTACAATACAATTCTGTAACTTGAACTCAACTTGCCAGTTAAAATAAGAATCTCGTTGGCCATGTTCCCAGAAAAAAGTAATTTCCAGAAACAATAATTGAATTTTCACAGAAAATCGCAAATCAACACTCGTGAACATAAGAACAGTAAAACAACATACTGCCGATGATATGTGAACAAACTACAGGCAGCATAAGTTCTCGACTAGCATTTCAATTTACTGCTCTGTCACCTCATGATGTTAATCTTGAAAGTTAAAACCGCAACAAAAGGATCTGTAAAGGGCTTTTCTAAAGACTAGCGTTGTGTCGGTGTATTAGAAGTAACAAAAAAAACCAGCTTCCTGGTGGGAGGAAAATTGAATTGCCTATACATTATTTACAAAACTATGTAATACTATGTCGAAGGGAGGAAAACCACTCTCAATACTCATTGTTTTGATTCAGAGTCATTGTCAATTGTAGTCTCGTTCTTGATAACACGGGTGTTGTAAGATCCACAAAGTCTGCACTTGTGATATAACCAGTGAAACCTCGATGCGCCCTTCCGATCACAGTCGTTGCAAAGTATTTCCTAGACAGTCAGTCACATCAACATTAGACTACCTTATGTTGGAAGAGTATAACAAGAATATTGGTTGATGGAATCTCTATCACTATAGAAATGTTGATGAACTGGATCCCTTCATGTGACATGAAGGGACATGTTCAGCAGATCTAGCCCGTTAGCTCAGATCATAATGGCTCAGATCTGTTGAACATGAGAATCTGTATAAAATGCCAATGTGATGTTACAAAAAATAAATTAATCAGTTTTGGACTCTCCGTTGTTTTTTGAATGGATGGTCCACATATTCAGCCTGGGCTCCTATCCAATGTTGATGGCAATATCATAGCTTTTCATTGGTGCAACATAATGAAGCACCATAAGGTCTACATGGTATGTTCAGACAGAACATTAAAGGAATGGATAATGTGTTGATTTTCATCTTCAAAACGAGAACAGACGTATCCTCAATAATGTACCTGGTAACGATCCCTGAACTCCTCAGGAAGCTCTTCAGCAGCCAAAAGTGCATCAAGCATGCCAAAATAAACCTGAGTAGGTAGAAACAATAAGGAGATTCTAATAAACAAGCTTTTCAAAATGGTCAAACGCCTTGGGCAAAAAGGGGAACACTGAGAGCTGGAAATTAATTTCCAGATATGGATGAAGCAGCTTTCTTCCTAACTTTAATTTATCTCCGTGCATAACATCAGCTTGGTTAAAGAGATTTGTTTCCATAATTTATCATGATTACGAGGTTTCCCTATTAATATTTTTGCCCAATTGGCTTTGTAACCAGAAATGAAGCATTTGTAAATTTTGTTTTTGCTTACTCCTTTTGGAGGAATTTCCATTCAAGGAGATGCATATATAACGGTGAAAAATATGTAAAAGAATACACAAATAAGTATACACTAAAGAGAAAACTCTCTTACCGCCATGTCTCCTAAAGATTTGCTGCAGATTGGACAGGTGTAATGGCTACAAGTGTATGCCTGAAGATAAAATGTCAAAAGTAAGTTCCTCTTAAGTTCCTGACGAACACTAATGAGTACATAAAATCCCTAGAGAAATTTGCTACAAATAGTACTTTTGAGAGATATCAACCTGGAAGCAAGCTGAATGCATGTAATGACCACAAGGTAGACCTCTGACAGTTGCACTGGAGGTGAACAAGAAATCACAGCATATAGGGCAATTTGTTTCCAAACTTTTTTCTAGGCACTTGTGGTTCAGAACCTTTATTCCCAGGCAGCAATTGCATGTCATACAGTGAAAAAAGTCAATTCCAAGACCCCTCCCAACACGGCATAAGTTGCAAAATGGGCAATGGTATACAGTCCTGAAGTAAGATAACAACGAACATGATATATCAGTGAATTTCTCCAGATCTGAAACTATAGAATACTTGACAATATGAGGTCCAAGAAACCAAATGATGCATAGATTTTCTCTTCTGAAAAGAAAACAAGACATTAGATAGGTTTCGGTAGCATATTAAGTCTCATGTTAATGATTATTCCACCACAAGATATATACACCCTGCATTTCCCTCCAAATATTTCCATCTTGCTTCCAAATTACAAAGACGGGGCATTTGCCAATTGAAATTGACTTACAGTTTGAAAGGACCCAAAAATGGAAATTAAATTATTAACTGGAAGGGTAAGTTTTTTTAATACTAAAACAACCAACATCATAATGCGATCAAGTTTTAAAAAATAAGATTTACTCGGTACAGTATAAATAGTGGTACTCATCTTCACTTGAGAGATCAAGAGTTAAAATTAAAGAATTCGGGACCAAACGCTTGGCTATGAAAGAAGTAGCTCTCTCTTATAGTTATTAAAAAAAATAAAAAATCAAGAGTTCTGTTGATGAATTCCAATTTGCAAATAATCCCCCTTTTTTGCAAATAATCCCTTTCAAGCTCTAGAAGGACATTTATCTCTATAAGTGATAAAAAGTTAAGAGTTATTAAGATCCTAGAAAAATTGAAGTGACAGCAAAAGAACCGATAGCAGCAAAGAGAGAGCATAACTACTGGACCTTTCATCATCAAAAAATTTGCAAATATTGCAATAGTACAGTGCCATCGAGAATCCACCGCAGGAAGGCGTTGAGCATATTGGTCCGACTGCCTGAACCGTCAGACATTGCATACACATCATCTCTGATGTTGCTTTCCTACAATATGGTACAACAAATCAGTCATTGTCTTCCAACTTTAAACTATGTGCCGAATCAAAGAATTACCTATCCATGGAATGATCGCTAACATTGTCATGGCAAAACCGACACGTAAATAACTTCCCACAGCAAGCAGCACGGAGTTTGCAGTTTCTTTTGTAATGCTCACATCCAAATTCCTTTTTCTCTGGGTCTCGGAATGATGGTGCGCGTCCAACTACATCTTCACTGTTAGGGGTTTCCCCCAACACTGCTTGGGGTGACTTCTGTTGAGCAGCAATCCAGCGACTAAAGAAATGAAACAGCAAATTGACAATGAACATTTGTTGTGAGGATTGTCAAATGTATCGGTGTAAAATGGATAAACTTAAGCTTAGCAGATTATCTTTCTAAATTGACCTGGTCATGAGATTCTGCACAAGATATGCCTTTCTCCTTGGATCAAGAGTCAAATCCTGGTAAACCTTTCTGATCTCTGATTCGAGCTCATTTTGATTCATCCGGAAAATATCCTTCCAACCGGGCTTGAACATCTGATCACTTTGGTGCAAGCTTTCTTGAAACTCAGCACCTATAACAGAATAAGGAAATAGACTCAAAACTCAATCTAGTTGTAGCCAATATGTTCTGGCATTATAATGGACATTGTCTGAATATGCAGTCTCCATATGAGAATGAGGAGCAGTTCAAACCTTTTCTAATAATATTAGCCTCTGATGTTTCAGCTCGTGAAGTTGATGCCTCTGCTCCTTTCCAACATTCATTGAGCCATTCATTGAACATTGTGTTTTTGGTGGCCTGCTTCCATGTATCCATCAGTTTATTCTGTTCATCCTGTGTGAGTGCAGAAGTTACCCATGGTAACATTGATTGGAGGACTTCAGCTCCTGTTGTCCCAATTATGCGCCCAACTATTTTGTCTTGCTCCTCCACAGAGAAGTGTCTGCCAAACAATGGCCACAACTCGAGCTCTTCCCTGAAAATATGCTGATCTAGCGTCAGTCGCACAGATTTGCACATTCCTTGAAGCTTCATTGATAGCTCATTATACTTTCCAGTACATTCCATATTCTGCATAGCTGCAAGCCCATCCGTTCCAGCTAAATCCTTATCCACAGAGCCCCATTGCAAGCTTTCATGGAGATGTGAAAGCTCAGACAGAACAGATGAAATGTCTTCAAATAATTTTTCCTCTTGCATATGGTCCAATGTGTATGAGTGACTAACATTATGGAGCGCTTCTTTGGATTCCAGTGCAGGAAACACTATATCATCTTCAGCATTACTATGAGCTCTATATAAGCCCCACAGCAGACGAAATCTCCCAATGAATTGTCGAAGAAATGTCTCATCACAGTCACTAAGTTTTCCAGATTCAGCATCTAAATATTCCAAGTCTTTGCGTATGGCTTTATGAAATTTAAAAATAGTATCAATTGGTCTTCCTGAAGATCCAAAGTCAGAAGAACTATTATCTGCTTCCCATGAAAATAAGCTGGAGTTGAGAGATGGGGCACTAGCGCTGGGAGAAAAGGAACATAAAGACTTCGCTGTCAACAGAGAAGGCAAGCCTAGATTTTTGCTGTTTACTCCTAAGCCTGGGACATGGCATGACTGATCATTACAACATGTTTGCTGGACATCAACAGTCTCTGATATATTAGAGCCATCACAACTTTTGCATGAAACTGAATTTCGTTTCGCTGGCCTTCCAATGTTATTTACTTGAGCTGATAATGCACCGTCACTTGCAGACAATGTAGAAGCACATGAGCAGCAAGACTGACCAAAGTCTTCTTCAATGTCGATGAACCTTTTCACTGGACAGCAACCAATAACCCATGAAGATAAGCATAAGCCTTGGTTACGAGCCTTGCAAGCCCAACCAGAGAAGAGTGTCACCAGAGCAATATCTGATGCTGGAGCTGAATCAAAGAACTACACTGTCAAATTTGGAAAAGCATAACAATAAACTTAGTGTAGAACTTGACTACTGACAATCAACCACACAAAGGATAGTTCAAAAACCTGCCAATTGCATGTTTTTTAGAACATTTCTCGCTTCGTCTTCAGTTAATGATCCTACCAGCCATGGCAAGACACGCTCAATCAATTTCAAGGGCATCATACATAAGCTTTGATAGAGCAGTTCCCGCTGTCTTTTGAAGCTAAAATGCTTTTGTGCAAGAGGGAGGACCTAGAAACAGGGAGATCAGCATTGCTTTCTAGAACAGTAGAGGGATGTTACGTACTCAGTTTAAACAAAAACAGCTAAGGGTCACTATCTCCACATTGTTTCAGGTTAAATTAAAAAGGGGGAAGCTTCCTTTACCAACACAAGCAAAGATATTTGACAAAAAATCTTGGCCATTTAATTTCACTAATCAAATGGCCATGATTTATTCCTTCTTCTAATTTTAAAATTTCTATCTCAGTAACCAAACACCATGATTTTGCTAAAATTCATGCCACTATTTGTGATTTTTCCTTTGTATGTCTCTCAACTTTCCTACTCCATTAATTTGCTAAGAACATGCCATCATTCATACTTTTGTCTTTTGTCAAGAAACATCTCCGATGTATTTTTCGTATTACAGCCTAAACATAGAGGTCTCAGGGTTTCAAAGTAAAGATAACTCTAGTACCCGGTACCCACATTATGTTGTACAAAGTAAGAACAGAAGTTGAAATGCTATACATTATGTTGCAGTCAATGGAATAAAAAGATGAATAAAACAAGAAGAATACTCCAGTGCATAATGAATCACCATAAAGTAATCAGGCATATTGCCATGAGTTTGTAAGTTTTACTTCACTGCTTTCGTTCATTGTATATTGGTTACGTGCAGATGAGACAGAATAAAAGGAAACACAAGAGAAAGCTGGTATTTTAACATTTCAATTGGATGTAAGGTCAATCTTACATCTTGGGAGTTTGGTTATAGAATTAGAATCAAAGGAAGGGAGATATCTTGATAATTGGATAAGAAAACTCTAAAGAACAAGATCTTTTGTAAAATATTGGTCACTTTATATTAGTGAAGGGAACCGCCCCTAATGATTAATATTAGGTTCTTAAAATCACTATGACTCTTTCATGCATTATGTCAATTCTTATCCCACGAAGAGCCTTTTTCACTTTTTGGTAACTCGGTCTATGGTTCCATATCAGCCACCACATAATCCGCCAATAGAAGTATTGCTTTCACAAGAAATATTCACCTGAACTTCCTCATTGTGGAAGTGCTTCTGTATGGTATCCATTATTTGATCAGCATGAGCGCACAACTTCAAATAAAATTCAGCAGCAGAACTGGAAATCGCTCCATCACTTTGAATACTCTCAATCAAGTATCTAAACTCATTAAATTGACTTTCTTCTTCAGCATGTTCCTGAAGAAAGGATAACTCTCCATCTACTGCCGGAAAGATGACCTTGTCCTCAGCAATGCTGAAATTAGAGAACCAGAAGTGATCTAAATGAAAAGGGGGCTGAAGACACAAAATGAAGGAATTAAAGTCATCCTACAAAATTCTTCCTCAGAAGCAAACTGACATGACATGAAGATTCACTAATGCAAAAATATAGGAAACATGAAGATCTCCTTTTATTTCACTAATTATACTAAAGTATGAAACTATTAATTTATAGGAAAATTCCTACCAGAGGACTGAGAATCCTACCAATACCAACAGGGTTCAAGTATTATTTTTCATTGGGATATTTAAAAATCTTTTCGTCATTTTTCCTATTAACACGAGAAGTTGACTGTATTAGTTTCCTTTCCTTCTTCCTTTTTTCATTTCCTCCTCACGTCTCATTCCTTTTCTTTTCTCCTTTCCATCTTCCGTATGGGGAACGGGAGATAGAGTGATGGAGCCGATGATAGAGTCTTGTTTGTGGAGGAACAGTTACAAGGAAGAATGTTATTTCATATCGATCAACTCACATGAAGATTGTAGCATGGCGAAATAAAAGAAAAACTGTACCTAGTAATGCCAAGTATGGCTATTACCATAGCAAACCAAATTCAGAAATCTTCCTCAAACAAGACCCTTCTAACAAATAGAAAGGAAATGCACTAATAAAGTAAAATCATATTCTGATAATACAGCTCAAATAGATTATAATAACATAACTCAAAACCATAAGTATCAATAAGAAAAGTATAACAGTTGATTTCATTTTTCTATTTGATATGCAATAAGAATGGATACCTGTGAAAGATGCAAACTTCAGCAATAAATTGCAACCTCTCATTAAAAGCTGAAAGATTGCTAAACTTTCCAGAAAGTTGTATCTTCCTTGCCTCCTCAGCTATCTCATTTAACTCTCTTTTAATAGCACCATGCCATAGCAATATTTCATTAATAGGATGTGTCTCCGGGATATTGAAGTTATCAAGACTTAATTCTAAATGTTTCCTTTTCCCAGTACTTGTCAATTCACAAGTGCTATTAAATTTCTCTGAGTGATTGGTTGATATGCTAACAGCAGCATCTGTGCAACATGAAACTGGGGGATCACCAATGCAGCTTTCCGCCATATTAGCACAACTTCTCCCTTCCATCCACGTGAAGACAACCTTAAATAACCAACAGCCCATTCAGCTCCACAACTGAGAAAACACATGACACCACAAATTCAATGCTCCAGTAAAGAGTCAAAACGATACCTGTTGAAGAAGTTTCTCCCTAGGAACAACCTTGCTTAAGCTCTTCCGCAGGTTCTTATACTCATCAGGTGAGATAGATGATGAAAGCCAAGGAAGGAACTCTGCCATCATATTCACAGGAATACTGCACAAGAACTGCCAAATCAAAGATGCTTGCTCTTCAAGGGAGAACTTCTCAATAAGCAAAGGAAATACCTGAATCAATCGAAGAAACATATGTTATCCATTGTTTAAGATAATGGTGTTATTAAGTACTAATCACATACGTATACAAACAAAAGGCTGGAGAATGAGAAAAGGATAAGCTAGACGTAAAATATAGCTCTTGGACACTGGCACCACATTAACATGCAAGTGCATGAAGGATACTTCAATCAGGATTTCAGATCAAATGTTTTTACCCAACCAAACAGTTGATTCCTTGATAGCAAAAAGGCATTTCAATGCCAATTTGGATGCACCATTTTCTAAGAAACATTTTCTTTTCCATTAATCAATATAATCCAATTGAAATAGCTTTTACGTTCAAACTCCATGTACTCTCACATATTCTTGTACAAACTTGCGTGATATGACCGACATGTCAGATTAGGTGTTATGCTAATAGAGCTACGTTATGGGCATATGGCAATAAAGAAAAAACATGTGAAAAAGTATGCATGCACGCATACACAACGGTGTATGCGCGCGAGTGCAATGTATATGAATTTGTTTGTATATATATAACTCATTAATGTGGAAAATATGTAAACAGTGATATAATGAACAAATGTAGATATATTCTATAAAGCACCTAATGAAATTCACCAGCAAAGCAACTGGGGGAATAGTAATATCATTTAGTAATGGTAGGAAATGTGAGTAGTGAGTGTTAATTATCTAAATTGTTGAATCGACAAATTCCACTTCCATCCACTTCCTTATATCTAAAAAGTGCTGTACGCCAATATTTATAAGCCCATAGGAATGCAGGAGTTGCTTCTGACAGACATGAAGCTATTGAAAACACAGATAACGAGTACAAAAATTTAAAATTTAAAACTACTAAAATATCTACTAGTCTAAGGAATTAATATTTGCAAATGTAAACTTATTATTGATAAAAGGATAAGGCAGAAGCTGGAGTAATAATGGATGGCACATATGTAAATTATTGGACACTAGGTCCAACTCGCCAATCAAATGCTGCATGTCTGGACCAGACAAATACAGCTTAACAATTTAGATAAACTTTCTTAATCTTACTAAAATAGATTGAGAATATGAGTAATTTTCAAGACATATAAAGGACTACATCTCCATGCCTCAAACTTTTAATTCGCTCTCCTTGCAATTGTATGTAAGGTTTTCCCACGGATTAAATGAGACAGCAAACTCTCTAAATGAAACATTACCTGCTCTTCTTCCTTAGCCATGTGCTGGCTAACCGATGTCCTTAATGCTCCTGTACAGGAGGCTAACTCCCTTGCAAAGCTTTCATCATTTTGTGTACTAGAGTTCAAAAGCTCAAAAAGATGATCAAAAAGATTGCTTTCACCCTTGTGTTCAAGGGAGTATGTTTGTGCTACATTCTTTACACGTATATCAAGTGCTGGAAAAATTACCTGCATTTGAAAAAATCATGTAGTCAGAAACTTGCGTATAAAGATTATAGCAGCAAGAAGCAAGAAGATGGGGACAAAGATACTAATTTAAATCCTCTCCAAAAAATTGGTGTAGATATATAAGAAAAAATTAAATAGATCCTTTTTAACCCAAATGGCTTATGTGACCATTAAGGAGCTTCTCTAAGGGACCCTCCCAAAGAGCAAATTTTCATATGCAACGTGGACATTTCAATCTGGAGCAACTTTCAAATTTCTCACCATGAAGGAAAAACAATCATTTATTGCCATGATGAGGAACACGTGCAGCTCTTTATATATTTTTTAGCAGTACCTATTATCAGCAATCAATCATCAGTTAACTCTGCCAAAGTGGCATCTCCAGATCCTGGACTTGTCGACCAAAACATGCATGACACAACACAACAAAAATGAAAAATTTACTGGAAGATCCCAGAAGTGTCTGCTACTATCTGGGGCATTGAAGAAAACACTAGCATTTTAACTATAGTGTTTTATATTTCTGAGTCTCTATAAAAGGAAAATTTATCATGCTTCAACTCACTTTTTTTGTCTTACTAATCCCCATGAACACAATTATAAACCTAACAACAGAGATTCATTTGCCGATATAAAGAAAATTGTCTCATATAACGCATTAAAAGAGAGCTCAGTGATTCAATGAAGTGACATGTCCTACTAGATTAAAGTCTTACGGTTTTATTCAGAGAAAAAGGAAAGATAAATTGAATAAAAATCACAAGATAAATCATAAGACATGAGAAATAATTGAATCTACAAACAAATAAGAACAAATAGAAACCATCGGAATCACATGGAGTGAGACTCTTGTGCAAAATATTAGAATGTCCTAAATTTCTTTTCAAGACTTCTACTGCAATGTGTCCTAATTTTCTTTCCGAGACTTCTACTGCAATGTTTTTATTTCTTCCTTCCAACTTTTGCGGACTGAAAAATAGTCCAACAAATCACGATGAAATGGGATCCGGAAGGCATCAGATCTTGAAAATGTTGGCAAAGTAGAATCTTCTTTCTGGAATCCGCATGATAGAGCAAATAAGATCTACTGCGAAACATTCGGTAATATTTAAAGCATAATTCAACATCATGTATCAGACATAAGAACATCGTTTGAGCGATGCAAACAAACCAGGGGCTCTTTTTGTTATTGAAAATTTACCAAGAAATTAGCAAGCGCCAATCATACATTCAATTCCCAAGTTACCTCAGAAACAAAACGGAAGTATACAACGAGAGTCATCACAGTTAGCTGAAAATGATAAAATTCTAAATTCAAGCACATATACAGAGAGAAGCAGTAAGTCACATCCAATTACATAAACAACTATGTACGGATATGAATAAGAAAGTGTACCTCGTCTTCTGCATTGGAATGGTGCTTGTAAATTGATCTCAGAAAATGATACCGCTTAAGAAGCGGCTGAATATCGGTTCGCTGACCGGTGGCGAAGGCCATAGCGAACCTGTGAAGTGCATCGAGCTCATTGCGAATCGCTTTATGGAAAAACAAGAAAATCAGAATAGGAGACTCAGTCTCGGCGGTCCTCAAACAACCATTCGATGACGACGGAGACGATGAAGAGTCCACCTTATTCACAGAACTAGACAGAACCGCAACTCCTCCACCTCCATCCCTGTGTTGCGTCAATGGCGTTGTCATCCCTCACTCGGAAGTTGCACGAATTCCGGAAATCTGTCTGAAAATCTCTCTCAGTAGTAGAAACTTTAGCTTTAACTCTGTGTTATCTCTCTGATTTCGTATCCTATTTAATTTAACTTTCTCTATCTAAAACCATTTTTATCTCTCTCTCTCTTCTCTGTAGAAGAACGGGGGGCCGATAAGAGAAATGGGGGTAATTGTAGAGAAGGTTTATATATTAGACACCGTAATACGTGGATCAAATTTGTCTAGGTGGATGATTATGTCCTCAGCGGCTTGTCGCGTGTGGGAACGACGTTACACGTGGATGGCATGTGATATAGTTTTTGAGATGGTGAGTTTTATTTTCTTTTTGCAAAAGTTACTATTGTAATTACTTATTTTATTAGGGTTTAGAGAGAGTCTCACTTCTCTCTCTAGAAACTCTTGCCCCAAATCGCCACCAAGGGTTTCTTCCCCATCGAGCTCAGATTTGCTGAGCTTGGCCCTGGGCTCCACCGAGCTCAGGGTTGGGCTCCTCTCTCTTCTTTTTCGTCTGGCAAAGCGTTAGAGACACCGAGAGGGTGTGGTCTAGGTCCTTTTTTGGTCTCTTGCCCTACGTCGGCCCTACTTAATGGTGATGTGCCATAAATCAGGGGTCGGGGCTCAAGTCAATGGTCTTCGAGGGCTTCACTCCATCGAGGCTTCCGCTACTAAGACACGGAGGTTTCTCGTGGTGAGTCTCAACCAGGTTTGGGAGGTGATAGAGGGGAGTGGTGATGGGTTCCCTTATAGGTCTATATGTGGGTGAGTCTAAGCTAGGTTTCATCATTTTTGAACCCTTGTCATTGATGTCTATGTTCCGTCGAATGGGTTGTGTTCTGTAGTGCTGAGGACCTACTTCGTCGAGGATTTTCATTAGTGAGTCACAAAGGGAAGCCTCACATTTTTTTTATCTGCTTCAACATGTGCGCCTTGCTTCGTTGGAGGAAAAGTTGGTGTTAAGGGCTTCGTGACGGAGGTTTCTCTGCATATGTCGTGACTGGTCGCCGGTTCTCTCACTTGTCGTGGCCGTCACGGACCCAACCAAATTTGGGACCTACCTCTCATCGGATTGAGGATGGTTGCTTCTCTGTCCATCTTACGTTATCTCCTTGCTTTTTCGATCTTATTGATTTGCTCGAGGTCTTAATTTACACACTAGCCGTGACGGACGAGGCTGTATCTCCTGGGTTCTGCCATTACCGAGGCTTCCTTGTGAGGTCACTCATTTGTCTGTGCTCGATTGCTGAGAGAGATCCTGATTAGATGTGAATTATTCGGTGTACTGGTTGCATGTCTTGTGACAGGCTATGTTGTATCTCTCAGGTTCTACCATTGCCGAGGCTGCCTAGTGAGGTCACTCATTTGATCGTTCTGAGTTACTGGTCTTCATGCTATTCTTGATTTTGGTTGTTCAATATTTGTGTGATTAGGCTTGTTAGTGTAGTTTATGTGGTACATCTTGGTTTATTCTTGAGGTGATTAGCTAGGTTAGAGAGAGTATGATGATAGTTGGGTTTGTCTGTGTTGTATTTTGGTGTGATGTAGTTTTCAGCTTTAGCTTGCTTTGTGTGATACCTTAGTGTGGTTTCTGTGCTGAATTTTCATTGTGATACTGCTCTTGATAGCTTGTCATGTGTGCTCTTTGTGTAGTAGTATAGTGTGTAATTATTGTCTATCTAGCTCTAAGCTTAGCATTATATTATAATGCATGTTTTATATCTGTGGTTCTTCCTTTAGATAAGTGTAAATATTTTAGTTGAATATATTTACCTTTTGACCCAAAAAAAGTTACTATTGCATTCAAAATAAATACTATTATCGAAGTTACAAACTTAAAATACAGGTGGAGGGGCTAACCACTGCATCGACACTTCTTGTCGAGTGAAGAATTTTCAGTACTTCCCACATTAATATGTTGACAAGTATATCAATATATATTATTCTATTCATATTTTGAGGAGAAACTATTATTAGATTTTTAGATTGAAAAATATACATACATGACATCAAATGATATAATAATATAAATGAGTATTGAGTACCATATATTATCTCTCTACAGAGATGGAGAGTCATCACCGCCATTGAATAGGTGAACAAAACATGGCAAGAAAGTTTCAGTTGACGTTTGGATCTCATTAATTAATTAATTAAGAGTAAGAGAAAAGAAATTTTGAAGCATTCTTTTTAATTCTTTGGAATATTTAGAGTAAAATAGTGATCGGATTAATTTCACAGTTATTATAATTCCAATCTATTTCCACTAAACTTTCTTAATTTTCCCCTTATTTTTCTTCTTTTATATTTTTTAAGATCCAAATATAGTCTTATATTTTCTTAATTCGAGTCAAGTGATAACAATAAGGTCATAAATATAGAAGACCACAAAATTAAGTATATATGAAAATGAAACAAACTTTTAATACTACTACATAATTAAATTAAAAGAAAGTTATCTAGTAACAATAAAAGAAAATTTGAATCCATAACTAAAAAAACAATACTACAACGTGCCCAACAAATTTATCTTCCATGGATTTCTTAGGGAGATGGGGGAAAACTCTTTCACGGAACATAAATTCTCCTTAATAATATGTTACTGACAAGAAAAAGAATTTGATTTTTCTTTTATGAACCCCTTGAACCTCCAAGTAATAGGGTGTTAATACAAGCATGTGTGCACGTGAACTTATTAAAACTCGAATAGCTAAGGTTTGTTGACGATCCCTAACTACAATCTCAGGAACATCATTAGGTGGAAATAGACACAAACTAAGTGCAATATGACTGAGGAGGCATTGGGGAGAAGGTAGGGCACTAATTATATCTTTCTTTCCTGCTACTAAAAAGCGTGTGACATTTTTTTGTGCTGCAGTGAACAAACAAAACAAACGAAAATGACATTCTGGAAATGACTTATCATAGACTTATGTGATAAAGAATGATGTGCTTGGAAACCTTTTTTTTTTTTTTGCTTAAATCCACTTGATTGCAAAGAGAGGTAGTAGTAAATGTGAGTAAAACAAACTTAAAAAACGTTAACAAATGTTAATAAAACATAAAAAAAATACTTAAAAATAGTTTTACTATTTAGAGTATAACTGTGCAGCCCCAAAATATATTAAAAATAGAGGATCATATATGTGGGTATTTATTATATTAGATGTAATAAATAATGCCATTAGCCATGCATGTCTACCAAAACAAAATTGAAGGTTATAGGCCTTTTCCAATGCAAAGAAAACTGTCTAATTATTCTTACCATATTTTATCCACAGGCTAAACAAAATATATTAATCAATGGTAAAGAGAAAACTCAATCAGAAGAAGTCATTATCATCAATGTGGGCTTCAAACCAACCAAATACTATATACATAAGGAAACTATATATTTCAGTAAATGCTTATGTATAAGTTATTCATTCTCCTTTATGTATATATATATGTCTTCCGTGTGTCGTATACATATTTTAAATAAATGTATATTGTCTTAGAAAAATTAAATTTCTAACACATGAAGTTTATACTTTCTTCGCATATATAATAAAGTTTCTCATGGTGAGATCATTTTGAAATCACTTGGGACATAAATGACCGAGACGAATGAACGTATAACTCGAGAAGCAAGCACTTACTTAAAGAGAAAGAATATATAGTTTTGCATTTATATGGTAATGAAAATTTTATTTAAAAATACACATAAAAAGATAGGAAAGGGAAAAGAATAAAATTGCTTCAGCAGAAAATATATAGGATAACCGAATAAATTATGATGCATTTTTTGAAAAGTGAATTAGAGATTTGATAGCGATAAAGAACGGGAAAATGAAAGCAAAAGACCTGAGGTTGGCATTTGGGAGGCACACAGAATGTGCGTGCTGAGTATGCCACGGTCCTTGTTTGCACATGACAAAACATAACTTCTCACAAGCCCTTTTAAATCCAAAATTATTAAGATTGTTATATGATACTCTATCACTATTAACATCAAAATGCATAAATTAGTATTTGTACTTAGTTTTATCAGAACTATATATCTCTTTTAAAATTCCTTGTTTGAGGAGGGAAATGTTAAACTAACATTTTTTTTAAGTTTAAGGTTTTAATTGTTACAACCCATGATTTAGGCAGGTAAACGTACGTACTGCCCCCTCATAGGTAACTTCACTTTAAGAATGTTATAATCGGGGTCATGTTATAAGATAGTTGGTACTAATTGATTCATCTTCCTTATACATTTAACTCAACTAGTTAAATTACATGTAGAGTGCATATGAGAGTACATTTTTATTTTTCAACCAGTCATTTTGATTGTCACTCGTGTATTATTTATAAATAAAATTGAAACACCACATAATTATAGCTTTAGAAATCCTACCAGCAGAAATTTCTACAATTAACTTAACTAATTCTAAGAATATGTGTGCACATCAAATATACATTTTTAGTTTGATTTGTTTCTTTGATTTTATGTAACAAATGAACTAGAAACATGTTCTTTTAATTGATTAAATTTTCACCTATAGTTTTAAACAGAGGAAAACTTAAAGTATTGTCTTGTCTAAATATAAATTAAAACTAGGAATAGTAATTAATAAGGCTACTAAACCCAGTACAAACGAAAAGTACGAGAAGAAAGCAAGGCTCGCCAAGGAAAGAATACCCCTAATAACAGCACCATGATCATCACCAACCGACGAGCCAGAGGAAACAGCAGCAGCCAAATCAGCATTATTCGGCTCCCCACAGTAATCCAACATTACCGCTAACAAACAAACCTCTAGAGTCGCATGAAGAGTTAAGGCTTCAGCCGCTAAGACTGACATCACCATCCACGAACTTAATTACAAAAGACAAGGATAACCCCATCACACGAGTCTCCACTCCAATAAATATGAGATTTTATAGGAACAAAAAAATCCTTTGAAAAATAATCTATAAGATTCTTACTGCGCCCGTGTTAGCTGATCTAATGAAAGTCCATGTTTTTGTAGGGCGCTTTTGCCCCTCAAAGAATGATGTTGTTTATAATTTTTTATAGAATTTTTCGACTCCTGTAAAATATTATTTAATAAGGTTTCTGACTCCTATCGAATTTATTTAACATGTATTTTTATCCTTATGAATTAATATTCATATGTATTTTTATATTCTATAAAATGAGATATCATAAGGTTCATTGTTATAGTTAATTATTCATATTAAATACTTTCAAAATGATAATTTTAAGTAGTATAAAGAGCACAAATATAATAATTGATAGCATTAACATATATCATTTCAATAAAAATTTACATTATTCATTTGATCAGTTTACAAATAAATCTAACTTGAAAAGTAACTAACTTATTATTAAAATATACAAGTAACACTTGTTCCAATAAATCAAAATTATAAAAAGAGTTTCACAAGACCATTCAAGTTAACCTTAAAAATATAATTTTATTTTTCAAGCGCAAAAAATCCTTGCAAATGGTGTCTCTGTCCTTCATTTAAAAGAAAACTTAGATTTACACATGAAGATCCAAATCATATCCTTTCCACGCACTTAAAAAATATAAACTGAAGCATTCATAAAAAGCCAAGTGTTGCATCTTTGTCATTTTCCTTGTTAGATTTCCCAAGTCTTAACACTCTCAAGCGTGTCCCCAGATTTGTTCCATATTCTATCTACAATAACATGAATGACAAACTAGAAACACATAACCAGAACTAAAACTAAAACTGTAGATGCAACATGAATGCCTTTCCGGAAGTCTGATCAATCAGTGTTAACCATTCATCCAATTCACAGAGAACAGAGGTAGAAAACATGACACAGACTTGTTTGTAGAAAAACCAGCTACTCAGCTTCATATAAAATTAGTAGCAAATCTAAAAGACTGTGCGGGGATCTTTACAGTTTACATCGAAGATGCAGTTTTTTATTAAATGAAAATTTGAGAACCGCAGGGAAGTTATAGTAAATGAAATTATCCTCTCTTTCAAAAAAATAATTAACAGACTAAGAGGTTCCTGCTGACATGTTATGCAAAAAGGGTAGAGGAGAAATGTTTGGGTTTATTCCAAAATTACCTCATTCGTTCAAAAGAATCAATCCATTCTGGAAGATTGACATTATCTTATGAACAAACCATGATTGGAACACTATAAACCATGATTGGAACACTACAAACCATGATTGAAACACTACAAACCATGATTGGAACACTACAACAAAAAACGCTACGATAGCAGCTAAAAAATGTTATCATAGGGTTTCGATAGCGTTTCTGAAAACGCGATGTATACCGACGTTATTAAAAGTTTAATATCTATGATAGCATTTTTTAAACGCTATAAAAAATCCTAAGATAGAGTTTTTAAAAGGTTGTGAAAAGCTTTTCATAGCATTTAAAACACGATATCACTCTTTTCATAGCGTTTTAAAAATGCTATAAAAATCCTCCCATGACGTTTTAAAAATGCTATAAAAAGACTTTCATAGGATTTTATAAATGCTGTAGTACGTCTTTCACAGAGTTTATAAATGCTATCGTAGGTCTTTCATAGCATTTTATATAAATGTTATCGAAGTCTTTCATAACATTTTTCAAAACTTATTGTTTTGTTAATGTTATTAAATACTTTTTAATAACTTTTTTATTATTTATACTTACACTTGTACAAATATAAAAAATAAATAACTTTTCAGAAATCACATATAAAAAATAAATAATAAAATCACATATAATTTTATTTAATTAGTCAAAATTGTTACATATTAATTGTCTACTAGAAATCACATCTCAAAATAATAATTACATATTGATTTTTACATAAAACAAGCCAAATTAATTTATCCAAAAAAAACTAAAATCTAGTATAAATTCACATCTAGGTACTAAAGGTGGAGCTACCCCAGGAGGTCCATTTGGTGGTTTTCCTTGGTGAGGAGGTGGTGGCACAGGTATTTGCCTTGGTGATGCTTCAGGACAAGATCAAAGTATTTGTATCAAAGCATGGATGATCCATTCAGATGAACAACAACTAAAAAATGACTTATTAGATAAGAAAGTTAAGAATTAGTGACAGACTTACAACATTCCATGATATAGTATAATCATTAGTGGAGAGCAACCAAATTCTGACATTTAACTACAACCAAGTTTATTATCTTCTGCCTCAAGATGCAATATTTAACAAAACAGTCAAGTTTATCTAAACAATATCTTATAAGACCATAACAAAGCTTAAGTGACAGAGAATGTTCATAGCAACACTAAGCCTTTCAAACCCATTTATTTCCTCACTCCCAAAAAGAAGAAAAATAAAATAGATTAAACACGAATTGCATGGAAGTATAAGCATTACATTGAAAAATACATATCAAGTAATAGGATACTCAGAACCATTAGAATATTTGATACTAAATCTACTACAAAAGTTTGGAGTTTAGCATGTGGTTCACTCATTGTGCTTTAGTTGATGGAAAAATGATTCAAATCAAACATAATACCAAATGTCCAAAAAAGACTTCAAAAAACATACCAAGGTTCATATCACAAAACTAATTATCAAAACATACTAGTAGGACCAACTCACAAGCCAAAGTTTTCTTCAAACAACTTCCATGTGTTCCCAATCATACTTTTCAAAAAACAATTTGCATAGCCAATAGTATTTCATTCTCATCACTATGTGAAACCATGCACCTACCTGAGTTATTAAGTATTTGTTATGACCTCGATGGATAATATCCACTTATAAACCTACTATATATGATTTTTACAGAAGACTTTTCAAATACTAAGCTAGTTAGAGGACGTTAAACAAAGTTATCTTTACAGAAACAATAAATAATGTTCAACATAAAAGTTTGAACATCATATACCCCATATTTCAATCACAGTAACTACAGAAATTTATCATCCCCCATCCACTAAATAGAGTCAAAACTATAACAACAAAGAGGGAAAACCATTAATCAGAGATGATACAATCTTTAGTCAGTTTGAACACCATATGTCCCCCCCCATATTTCAATCATGGTGACTACAAAAATTTATCAACCCCCTTCCACTAAACATAGATAGAACAATAACAACAAAGAAGAAAAATCATTAATTAGAGATGATGCAATCATTGATCAGTTTGAACACCATATACCCCCCACCCCCACACACACTTCAATCATGGTAACCATAGAAATTTATCAGTCATCTACCAGTAAACATAGTTAAAACAATAACAACAAAGAAGAAAAATCGTTAAGCAGAGATGATGCGATGCTTTGTTAGTTTAACACCATATACCCCCCCCCCCCATCCCCACCATTTCAATAATTTTTTGTAAGTAAAAAGAGGAGTGCAACACGAGTACTTCCTAAGTGGTCACCCAACTTAGTACTACTCTCGTCCAAGCACGCTTAACATCAGAGTTCTGATGGGATTCAGTGCTTTAGTATAGATATGATACACCCCCATTTCAATCATGGTAAGTACATAAATTTAGCAGCCATCTTCCACTAAACATAGTAAAAATAATAACAAAAATGAAGAAAAATCATTAATCAAAGATGATGCAATCTTTAGTCAGTTAGAACATCAATAAAATTCTCATCTAGCAACATATCATGTAAAATTTCTAAAACAATACATGTTGTATGTGTGTGATTTGTTTACTTCATCCGTTTTGTCTTCTCTAAGTACTTGTTCACCATGGTGATACCAAGTTGTATAGGTTGGATACATTTCTTTTATGACTAAATGCTCAAAAATAATATTAATACATTGACATTCTTTACAAGGACATTTATATACTTTTCAGCTTACCACCTAACTATTCGAATTCCAATCTTCTCTACCACCTATTGCTCTAGGATATCATAAGTTGATGAGTTTCTTCTTACAACTACAAGACAAATATACATACATGTATATTTTCAAAAAACTCATTTTAAGAAGAAGCTTACTGTTGGGTCCATATAATGATTCACGAAACCAACCATTTTCTTCTAAAAGCTAATGACGAGTACTCAACATCCCCTGAAAATTTAATTGGCCGAAGTGAACAATTAAATAAAACTAAACCAAATAACCAATTAACCAACAATAAAATTAACAACTTGATTCTAATACCATAAACGACTAACTTACATAATGACAACCTCAAACAGAAGAAAGAAAAATCCATACAAGGGTCCAACTAAATATGCATAATGGTTTAGAAAAATAGAGCCAAACCATGATAATTAATAACCTATGAATACCAAAACAGCCTTTAACCGACAATTACCAGCAATAAATCTAACACAAATATGTAGATTCGACAACATTAAGGAAAACCCTAAAAAAAGAAAAGCCTATTTGATAACATAATCAAAAGTAAGAAAAATGGATAAAAGACCAAAGTAAGCTGTAGGATCTTACTGGTGGCCATAATGAAAGAGCTAAGCATTTTGGTCAAGGCATCAGAAAGATGTAATAGCTGGAATGAAGCTGTAATTATAGTTCGCAAAGCACCCTGACTTAGAAAATAACAATATTTGATCAAAACTATATGCAAAATGCCAGGTTAAGCTTCTGATCTTCTAAGAGATGATAAACAAACACTTGGTATGAACGTAACGAAACATTGAGTTTGACTGCCAAAACTTACAAACATTGGTAGAATCCCATTAATGTAGAATAAAGAAAAGTTATCAGTCCACATTTTTCAATCAACCCTAACAATATGAAATATATTCCAATAGTACAAAAAAGTATCAATAGAATTAGGCATTGTCCATTTAATATCAAGTCTACCCAAAATGCAATTCCACATAATAGTATTGATGTGCAAAGCAAGAGCAGATATGGATTGGGTTCCTCCTCCAACCACAAGAAAAGAGGTCATATAATGACAACTAAAATCACTTCTCTTAAAGATATATGTTATATTCGAAGAGGATGTGCATGCTAAAAAAAGATTCTCTCAAGAATACTTGTTATTTTCTACAATATCCTCATCCAATTAGAAAGTTGTGCCCTGATCAAAATTCATAACAGTGAAAAAAGATTTCACCGTGAACTTTTGGTTGAAGGGGACCAACAGATTTGGTCTTCTTGGACACTTTGAAATTTAGAGTCAAAGATCGTCAAATTCCAATTGCACAAATCATGGGCAGAGAAAAGAGGAGAATTTGATCACACATTTACAGACGTTCTTTATAGCATTATCACTAAGATGGACAATAGATTTATGGGTAACAAGGTCCCTTTAGTCGTCTAAATGATTAACTAAAACTGTCATAAGTGTCTAGTCTGGGAAGGCATTCACTTTAATCATGCAACGTCTTTGAGACATTCTTTCATTCACCTGGAGTGCAAAGTTTCAAGCACATGAAGCTGTACTACATTGAGCGGGGAAACTCATAAATCTATTATGGGAACGAATCGAATTATGCCAGACAAGAAAGGAAATGAAATCTTAACAATCGGGGTCTATTAAAGTGTCTGGAGCTTGAACACCGCCTAAGCTGCAAAAAACATAATGGTCATAAATGATAAACTACAACTGCCATAAGTAGTAGATGCTATTATTAGATTTAATTCTAATATTAAATAATTACAGCTTTGTTTAAACAAGCTAACCATACCTAAGGTATGAACTCAATTACTGACAAGCTAATAGAAGAAATGAGAGCTACTATTTAATTCTAATGCAGTCAACAAAGCTATAAACATACTGTTGTTGGTCCTGATTTTGTATAAATAAACTTAGTAAACATTAAAAACCATTACAGAATGAGATTTGTTTAACTCAAGATTTGAATACACACACACACATATATAAGACATCAGGTTAAAACTCCTCGTGCCATACAATTCTTACTAATTCTTTGAGTGCTAATTAGTTTAAAGTAGATAAATAAAGATAAAGGTACCCTCTAAGCGAGGAACAAGTTGACAAGATGAATTTGTTTTGCATTACAATGAAGGAGCATGGGACCTCCAGGACCATGCTGAGCTATAATAGAAGCAATGTCTTCACATATTTCAGACAATCTGTAACATATTATAGATGGAAGAAAGAGGGAAACCATAAATATGAAACTGGAAGCCATAGGGAAAGAAAAGTGTGAAAAGTTGAAGGACATAATAGAAGCAGTTGTTTGATATATTTCAGACAATCTGTGACACATTATTATAGATGGAAAATAAGAGGGAAACCATAAATCTGAAACTATAAGCCATGAGAAAGCGAAAGTGAAAAAAGTTGAAGGATATAATAGAAGCAGTTGTGTGACATATTTCAGACAATTTATGACACATTATAGATGGGAAATAAAAGGGAAACCATAAATCTGCAACTAGAAACCATGGGAAAGAAAAGTGTGAAAAGTTAAAGGAATTTTAAAAAATGTAGGAGAAGAGTTTATCTGAAATGACAGAGAGTGAAAATTTCTTTCTCGAGATGTGAGAAATTATTAACAAAGAAATTTGTCAAACTTTCTTTCATCAATGTACACTGAAAGGCCTAAGCTTTAACGTGTCCAAGTCCTAACCAATGAAAATCAAATCAGAGTATGTCAAAAATTCTGAGCCACGAGCAGATTTGAGACGACACGAGCTACTCCATAAACCCTAGGTACTGAAGAAATTACATGAGATGCCCTTCAACTCTAAGCTCCTCCCAGTGCGCTAACCTTGTCTAGCTCAGTTCTATGGAAGCTCAATGCAAACTCTTGAGAGAGAGAGAAAGATAATGAGGCGAATGGTGGAGAAAGATGGGGCAAAAGCTACATATATAAAGATCATGAGTGACGAAAGATGCAGAGAGAGAGATAGGCAAAGGTGAACCATTGAGAGAGAGGGGACAAAGAGAGAGGGGGAGAGAGAGAGAGAGAGATGAAGAGAGGAGGCGAATGGCAGAGAGAGTCTAAAGAAGAAAAGTGGGATTTTAAGTTTTAGGGAGCTTCCCCAAAAAATTAAAAACTTTCAATTTATCTTTTCGCTTAAATTATATACATGACAACGTTTGAACAAAAATAGCCATAACACAACCCAATAAATGTCATACTTTATTGTAGTGGAAAATTTAAAATGTACTATAATCACAAGGGAAACTCAACTCTCCCATTCTATGTTTGAAAGAGAGAGAGAGAGAGAGAGAGAGAGAGAGAAGCTCACAAGTCCTAGTTTGTTCTCTTTTTTTGAACGAGAGAGAGACATAGATCACAAGTTAATCGATGAGGCTCCTGCTCTGTCTTCTTCGACGAAGACCTAGCCCTAGGTTGTGGGTTTGTATGTTGAGAAGGAGAAGCTGCAAGAGAGAAGGGTAATCGAGAGAGAAGGGTACTGATATTTGGTTTTGTATTTTGATTGAGAGAGAAGGCAAATCATGATGGGTATCGACAAAGAAGGCAAATTGCGATGGGTATCAACAAAGAAGGAAAATCGCGATGAGAGAGATGGTTATGTTTGTGTTTTGTTTTTTGAGAGAGAGTTCATAAAGCAAATAGTGAGGGTATCGTGAGAGAAGAGGGTTGATCTATTTTTGTTTTGTAGTTGAAACATTGTGCATCTTTGAAAGGTTCTTCCCACCATCATTCTTTGACATAATGGTTCACTAAGTAATTCACTTGGGGCGAGAAGCACGTCTATGTGGTCCCGTCCATTTTTGTTGGATGTATCCATTTGAAAGGTAATCAAAGCATGATTCTTTACTTTGCAATATTGTCCTAAACATATAAAATACTTTAAAATGTGCATTTTTGGTTTTAGGTATATGAAGATATTAAAAGGATACATTTAAAATCATGCACGATCTGAATGGTGTATTGCAGAATGTTCTCTAGTAGTTGAGTGCGTGGACTTTTATAGTGAGTTTATGGAGAAAGAAATAAGAGTACGTCATGGAGAATGTCGCAATCGAGATTTCATTAGCGACATTATTCTTGAAAGACGTCCAATCTCAACAGGAACATCAATTATGATGAGTGATGAAATGTTAGAAAGTGCGCATCGTACTAGCATCAAAAGCAAAACAAATTTTTTATTCTAGAGAGCATGAGACCTCTAATTGGTATAGTCTTCTTACGGCACCACCTAGAGGTTTACATGATATACAATGAGAATGGCAAAGATGATGAGAATTATATGCCTCAAGAGTTATCTTCAATACTTGAAATGAATGATGATGATGATAGTGATGAATGTAGTTATATAAGACTTGATGGTGAAGACATTATTCTAGACTAAATCTTCTATGTATATTTCTTTCACCTATCAATATTTTACAATCTATGTTTTCATACTTATATATTTTATTATATTTTGAAGTCTTGAACTTTAAGGCCTAAAAGAAGGTATATGATAACGTATCTTTCCTTTAATTTAATTGCTTTCAAATATTACATTGATGATATGAATATATTGTGTTTTGCTAATGCATATAGGTTAATTAGTATTGGTAGATCAAAAGAAAAGGCTGCAACATAAACTCTTGGAATCTGAGTCTCAATCAAGTTCAGATTCCCACCCACCACGAAAGAAACGCTCGATATGAAACATAGTATCTAGAGATAAATCTACGAACCTAGCATGACACATCCTCAGCCTAACATGACACCGCCTGCTCAGCTAGTCGTCCATGTCCAGCCGCATGATTCTCCCGCATCCAACACTCGAAGAGCTGCACCTGAAGACATTTTAGTTTCACCCACTACCGATTCATGTGAGCCTACACCTGATTCTCATGTAGAGACCACACAAAGGAGAGGTGCAACTAAGTTGAAGAGCATTGTTGGACCTCTTGTGAGGGAAATTGTACCCATAACAATTGTAGATTGGAGAAAGGTTCCCAGGGGAATGAAGGAGGTTATGTGAGAATCAATACAGGTATGGTAATTTACTTTAAATATAGCATTGTTAATTGTTAGGCAAAAAGTACATTATTTTTAGCATTGACATACACATTTCATTTTTTGTTGTTATGAGGGATATAGAATTGATATATCATGCAAGAAAATAATAATTTCACACATGGGAGAGTTGTGGAGGTCTTCTAAATCAAAAATTGTTATATCATAAGAAATGTGGCTAACGAGTAAGAAAGGATGAAATTGAAGCCTGTTAAATTAGTTCAATTCAAGAGTGGAAGGTTTATGTAAAGAATAATATGGGAGAAAAATCAAAGGTAATTTGTCATTGATTGAGTTTTAATAGTTTTTTTAAAGTTAAATTAATACTTCTATGCCATATGTATACATTTCTCTAGGAAATAAGTGCCAAGTTCAAAGAGATGAAGAAAAAACAAATCCCCCACACATGCAGCCACAGAGGATATGCCCGATTGACTAAAGATATGGTAAAATGTAGATTTTTGTTTTTTTAACAGAAAGAAATTAACCATCCTTAACTTATTGAATTTAGTTCTTTATAGAAAAAAAAAAAGCAGCCAAACCCTTGAATCTATTTCTAGAATCAGTGTTTGGATGAAAGCACATAAAAAAGTGGCGAACCTATAAACTCATTATTTATCTATAAAGAACTAGATATTGTAAGTGTTTCATTATTTATCTATTCAGTGTCACACAACTAGATAATCAATGTTGCATGACATTATTGCCTTTCAAAAAAAGTTGAATGAGTTAAGTCAAGGTGCCATCATCTCTAGGACACAGAATTTGGCTGACAATTGTTTATCTCAATTTCTTGGTCTTAAGAGACATGGATGACTTAGAGCGTGTGGAAACGGGTTGACTCTTACCTAACATTCTATTTTATCTCAAAAGAATCGTGCCTACATGGAGTTTCGAAAAGATTATATCGAATTGAAGCAAAAATTTTATCATATGTAAAACCTTATAGAGCGCATAGTGAAGCAAGTATTCATAAATATGCAAATAGTGAATGGAGTTGACTTTCCCAATTAGTACAATTTCATACTTTAATATAAATTAATTTTCAGCTTCACCGAAATGAAGGACCATCCTTTTCAGACATGTCATCACCCTCGGTAAATTTTAAAACTTTTATTTATTTGCAAATGGAGCTTTACTATTGGTAATTGATGATATTCTATTGTTAATTATAGAGTGTGAATAATAACGTGCGCGTGAGAAAGTTGAAGTTATTAGATTGAATTGGATCAAATGAGGTAGTTACTGAAGGACGTTGGTCTTCAAGTGCTCCAAAACACCATGTTCATCATGTGCCTCTTGGACTTGATGCCACAAGAGTTTGGATAGATGTTGCAACAAAACCAAAAGCTTACTTATGGAGGTCTACGTCTTCAATGAAATATTTTGAAGATGTAGTAGGTAACACAGTTGCATGACCCACTAATAGAATTGTCCCATTGTAAGTACTTTTTTTTCAACTACTGCTCGTCGATATTTTACTAGATTGATTGAAATTAGGTTGATTTGGGTTTGATTATTGGCTGCATTAATGGTGTTAATTGAGATTGGAAGAAAAAGGGTGGTGGTGATTATAGGTATGATGATTAGTATTGTGGGAGTTAGAAATATGGGCTGACATAAATACTGAACATGATTGAAATGCCGGGAGGGGGGGTTAGCCTTGTGCATTGAAATGTCAAATTTTCATTTGTGTTGGATTTGTTATGTTGACTCTTCTCATATGATGATTAGTATTGTGAGTTAGAAATGTAGGCTGACATAAATGCTGGACATGATTGAAATGCCCGGGGGGTGCTAGTCATGTGCATTGAAATGTTGGATTTGCATTTGTGTACTTGCATTTGTGTTGGATTTGTTTATTTTGATGAGTTTGGATTTTAAATATTATGTTAAACTTTTCAATATGATGATTACTATTGTGGGAGTTAGAAATGTGGCTGACATAAATGTTGGACATGATTGAAATGCCAGGGGGAGGGGGTGCTAGCCATGTGCATTGAAATGTTGGAATTGCATTTGTGTTCTTGCATTTGTGTTGGATTTATTTATGTTGGTGAGTTTGGATTTTGAATATTATGTTAAACTTTTCTAATATGATGATTAGTATTGTGGGGCTTAGAAATGTGGGCTGAAATAAATGTTGGACATGATTGAAATGCCGGGGGGGGGGGGGGCTAGCC